>CAIGRB010140467.1:0-17793 GCA_903798255.1 Fraxinus quadrangulata | reverse complement strand
TATACTAATTTACCGAATTTTATTATATGGTCTAAATCTCAAACTCACCTCTCGATTCGTAATAGACTCACATAATCATCAAATTATTGATAAGGTAATTTAATACATTAAATTCATAATAAAATTAACACATAAATATATAAATCACATAAATTTTGAATAAAAAAAATAGAGGTTCACAAGTCGATTAAATTGTTTTCCCTAATATAAAAATTAGTTATTCATATTGTAAAAATAAAAACAAGCAAAAGTGGAAAGATATCACAAAAAATTGACGAAACGTGAAAATTTCTGGTATTTGAAATTTCTTTTCGTTTCCTTCTTCTTTTTACTTTCCTTTCTCCTCTTCCGTCTTTTTTCTGTTTTCTTTTCTTTCTTTGACTTTTCTTTCTTTCTTTTTCTCCTCCTTTCTCCTCCTTCTTTCTTCTTTTATTTTTTTTCTTCTTTTCCTCTCTTTCTTTTCTGTGGCAGTTTTTCTCCTTCTCTGCGCCGTAAATTTCCTTCCTCTTTTTCTTTCGTCCTTTCGTGTATATATATCAAATAGCTTAAATATGAGCCTTAATTTAAATTTTTCAATACAAATTTATTGTGACCCATTTAATTCCAACCCATTTAATATATTATTTCTCTCCAAGGAATTTCTCTTTGAATTTTGTCATTTTTTGCCACTTTTGCATTCTTTTCTCCAATTCTTCATTAAACATAACACTTTACCTACAAAATATAATATAATAGTAATTAAGTAAAATTTAATCAAAAAAAATAAAATATCATGATTTAAGGCAACAAATAAGTGTATAAAATACACTTATCAATAGCCAAGAGCAACTCCTGTTATTAATATTGATTTTATTCTATTAAAATTTATAACTATTGGTATTATTATGCTAAAAATTATATTTTGGTTACTTGGTTAATTTTGTGCACTTGATTAAAAGAAATATTAATGGGAAGATCAAATACGAGAAACTTCTTGTTATTTCTAATTGATATAGTGAGTTATGATGAAACATAAACTCAAATGATATTATGTTGCCAAACAATTTATTTACATTGCAACAAATAATTTATTTACGTTGCAATATATACGAGTAATAATCCGATTTATGTGCTATGCTTGAAAATATAATGTTTGAATAAACAAAATCTGTGAAATGCGTATTGTCAATATTTTGTAGCTAAATGAGACAGTGGAAATAATAATTCTTTGTATCACAAAGAATACTTGAAAATAGATACTTAACATTTTTTATTTTATATTTTTTTTATATGCCCACTTTGTATGTATATGAGCTGAAAGAATTCAGCTAGGGCTATAAATATATACTAATTTAATTTGGGGATGATGTCTTAAGCTCCGAATGATTAATTGAGGAACGATTCGAGGATCTGGTGAGAAGTATCTATAATTTCTTATAACTACAGCTAATTTTTTTGGAAGAAAGATAGAATTGATAGAATTGAAAATTGTTTTGATTTTGTAACTATCTGATGAGTAAGAAATATGACACATGTTGTATCAATTATCATCCTAATGATAATTTCATTATGGAAAACAAGTTTCAAAAGTTAGAGGGTAGTAAATTTTGGATATATATGTGCTGAATATCCATGATCATTGACATCAATTTGATGACCACGATATTGGTAATTAATAATTTAATATAGTCGTCAACATATTTGATGTGTAGGATATACATTGATGGTTTATCAGTCTTACTTAACTACAAAGATCAATATTATATTGTGATTTATGGAGATTGAGAATTATTTGGTAACGAATTATTACATCTTTATGGGGGTGTTTAGTACAAATACACCTTATTTTATTATTTTTATCTGGAAAATTGACTTTGAAAATTGTTAAAAATTAAATTGTAGACCTGGAGGTGAAATGCAAGAGCTCAATGGATGCATCGACTCAAATGTGTTACTAAAAGTCAATATTAGAAATTTCATATGTGTTACGCTTCTTGCCGATGAGGCTCAAGTCAAAACCGACGTGGCCAAAGTCAAAGATGACCGAAGCCCATGAAGGCTAAATGTAAATCAATAAGGAGAAGCCCAGCAGCTGAAGTGTCTCTTTTAGACGAAGCTCTTCTCTCCAAAGCATCACCAGCTACAAGGAGCTTCGGATTAAAGGCTGTTCCCAAGGGAGATCCCAATGAAGATCTGCTGATGACGATTAATGTGACAGGTGTAAGATTAATAGTACAAAATAGGGTTGTAGGACGGCTCTTCTCATAGCATGTACGCACAGTGCAGATGGGTGATGGGGGCACTTAGGCAGGTTGAATGATGCCATGTGTACCTGATCTAACGGTCCAAATTGTATTTGTAAACTCTATAAATAGTTTCCCATTGTATCATTAAAGGAGATGGCCATTCCAAGTAAGGAGATAAAGCTTAAAAAATTCTCTTTATCCACAAAGATTCCATTTGTTGCTCAAAAATCGTGGTTTACGTATATTGACTGAAAGATAGGGTTTGAACATTCTTTGGCTTGTGATACATCTAGCCATCTCTTCAATCATCGGCTTGGTCTTAGCTTAAGTGGATGCGGGTAGGACCCGACATCTGTTGGTCTCGTTTTCAAGGGTCAATAGATTGGCACCGTCTGTAAGAAATCACACATTTAACCACGAGAAACTTGTGGAAAAAGGTAATCGAAAAATATATTTCAGGTGAATTTTCTACCTTTGAAAAAAAGGGGGTTGTTCTTGAAGAAAGAATGCTAGAAAACCCCCAGGAGAAACTATTTGGAAAATAGTCTTGTTGTTCCTTGAGAAAGGAACATCGTTTGCCGAGAAATGATTTATAAGAAACTTGTCCTCGAAGAAAAAACATCAGTATGAGTTCTGACAATGAAGAGTCAACACCTTGGAAGGCTAGGGAACACCATGAAGCCCTCATACGTCGTTTTAACAGCCCGTTGTCGATCTCACCACCGATATTGATGAGGGGGTTCACGAGGTGGATCCACACTGGCTGCCGGCTCAGGGAGGAAGTGGTTATATGGCTGCAAATATGAGAGATATCATCCAATAGAATGTTGCCATGTAAGAACTGTTTAGAAGCATACAAGGCAAGGATAGATATCCGCTTCCCCTATATGCAGTCCAGGGAGATTTTTTTCCCCACTTTCCTCTCTTTGTTCCAAAAGGAAACTACTATCGTGAGGAACAAGAATTTCAAAGCCAAATTCCTGACTACCAGCATTATACCAGGGAAGAGGCTCCACAGAAAAAAGGAAGTTGGAGTTGACACTTCCTCCATCTACGCCACTGGCCACCCAACGAGATTCCATTCTAGTTTTCTCCCAACTACGAGTCAGAGAACACGCCTTAAAGATCTACAAGCATGTTTAATAGGTTGACCCATGGAGGCCAAGAAATTGGCATTCCCAACCACCTCAAAATCCTAGAAATAGGCAGATTCAACCTCCGCTCGCACTTAGAAATAGGCAGCAGTGTCTGTCCCAGATCCAGAGACTGAATGAAAATAATTAAGGCAATGCGCCACAAAACCCTCCACCTAGGATTAGGCGTTAGAGGAGAAATGAGCAAAATCAAAGGGGCCTAGCGGGTCCACCCAACCACCTTCTAGGAATAATGTCGAAGAGGATGAGGATTCTGATGGCCCTCAAAGATCCTGTGACTTAGATGATGATGATAAAAACCTTTTGTTTTCCATACCACTTCGACAATCCCGTATGCTAAATTACTTCACCCTTCCGAAGTTTTCCAAATATGATGGGAGAGACAATTCAGCGAAGCATTGAATACTTATAAAACCCACCTAGACTTGAGAAAAGCCACTCCAACAGTAAAATGCAGAGCCTTTCACATAACTCTAAGTGGGGCCACCTTATTTTAGAATGGAAGGCCAGAGGAATGAAGCATCTGAAGCTGGCAACAATTCAAGAAAGCTTCCTTAAGCACTTCGAAATAAGTAAAGAAATGGAAGATTCCATCCAATTCATACAAGACTTGAGGCAACAGCCTAGGGAACCATTGAAAAATTTCTTAACACACTTCATTGACGAGATAACCTATTATATAGAGGTCACTAATAAGGAAGCATTGTCAACCTTAAGAAAATGCCTTGACATGAACTCCCTTATTTGGAGAGATGTGCTAAACAAAAACCCTACTAGCCATGATGCCTTGCTGGCAATGATGAAAAGAGAAATCGACAATGAGGACATGAGGAAACATCGTATTAGAACCAACATGGGTATCCCACTCCCTCAAAGTCAAAGAAGAAGATGACCTACTTCTCACCTCTTAGACTAATGGAATCAGGCTAACTATGCCATTGTTTTTGGTTCAGGCCAAGCCTATGCGATCGTAGCCCTGAATGTAGTACCGTCATAGCCTACGAGGATGTAAATCTCAATCACAATGACCAACTGGAAAGGCCCTAGTCATAGACCCCTCGAAGAGGGAAAGGTCAAGGGAGAGGTGCCGAACTTAGGAATAGGGACGAGATGCTGCCGAAGTACTGCTCTTACTACCACTCTTACAGCCACAACACAATTAATTTTAATGACTTCACAAGACAACCCTAGCAAAATCAGATGAACCATCGAAATCCACTATAAAATGTGCCTCCGCCTAGGCAGGTGCAACCTATGCAGAACAAAACCAAAAACCCAAGGAGTGATCCACCACTTCGCCAACAAGACAATGAAGAGGACTAGTCTCGTGGTGGACAAAGAAAAAGAATGGATTACCCAACCGATATGAACACAGTGCCAATCAGAGAGATTACACAATAATTGGAAGCCCCTATGTCGGAGGTGAAATAAGAAATGCCTAAAGGAATTATGTGAGGGAGGCCAAAAATCCCCACAATGCAAAGCTTCATTGTCAACAATATCTGCCTCCGAGCCAACGAGAGGTGCAACCTATTACCTTTACCCAGAAAGACGCAACAGGTTTGCACTACCCCCATTGTGATGCTTTTGTTAGAAAGACGGTTGTTGCGCGTAATGGTTTAAAACGAATATTGGTAGATAATGGGAGTTCTGTCAACATCATTTTTGGAGCTATCTTTGATAAAATGATTGTGGATCACGAGTTAAATCCCATGACTTACCCACTATATGGATTTACGGGAGATAACATCATCCCAAGTGGAAAGATCACCTCTCGCAGTTGAGATGGGAGCAGAGCTCCAGGTTTTCCACCACTTCATGAAATTGTTGATAGTGGACAACTGCTCAGCCTATCATAGAGTCTTAGGACTACCAGTCTAAAAGAATTATGGGCCATCACATCCATCCACCACTTATGCATAAAGTTCCCTACTGAAAATGGCACAGTCACAGTCCGAGGTGATCAGATGGGTTCAACGAAGTGTTACGTGAACTCCCTAAGGAAGGCCGAACCACAAACGTCAACGTGATTCTGGTAGACATTGACATGGATGACGCCCCTGAAAAAGGGAAGACCCTTGAACAAAGGATAGACATCCAAATGTTAGACTCTTCATCCATAGAACGTAGAATATCTACGAAGATATTATCAATAAAAGACTATAATGACAAACTCCCTTGGCCTATGTAAAGTTCCTTAATTCAATGAAGGACATTTTGTCCAGAATCAAGCCTTCTTAAAGCACATGCCTTCCATGGAAAAAGTCATGGAAGAAGCCTTTTCATGGAAGCACTCCTCATACAGAGATACGGAAGCACTTTGACGAACAGCTGGATCCAGACGGACCACATCAAAATTCACGAAGTGGATCGCACATGCCTTCCGTGGAAAAAACCATGGAAGATACCTTTTCATGGAAGCACTTCTCATATAGAGATACGTGAACACTTCGATGAAGAATTGGATCCAAATGGACCAGACCACCTCAAAATTTATGAAATGGATCGCACATGCCATCCATGGAAAAAGCCATGGAAGAGGCTTATATATGGAAGCACTTCCCATGCAGAGATGCGTGAGCACTTCCACGAAGAGCTGGATCCAAAAGGACCACCTCAAAATTCGTGAAGTCGATTGTACGTGCCTTCTGATAAGCATAATTTCTACACTTATTCGAGGTCCTAAATGATGATATTTTGTTATTCTTTGGATGAGGCTAAATCATCAACATCAAGAAAATTGGGCAAGATTCTTGAAAAATATCCATCCAAAATCAAGATTTCATTCCATATTTCTTCGATTGGGTGATATTCTTCTATAATTCTTGTATAATTTAATTATTATGATGATTAGTTAAGTTTTTCTATTGCATTGGATGACTAAGGAACCCTAATTTTGTTTATTTTAATCAAAGATGATTAATTTAGGTATTTCTTGATTGATTTTGCATTTCATTACACTATTTTATTGTTTGGCTATCAATTGAATAGTTAGTTACTTGTTGTAGTATAAAAATATTCACAATAAATTTAGAACGTGGTAAAATCAATACATTGACAACAGTTATTATGAATAATATATATATCATGTGCAATCATGTAGATAACCTAAACTAAATGTATGACTTTCATATGGATTTGGACTAGAAATATGATCGGGTCGTGTTATCATAGGTTGGTGTACATTGAAAAAGAACATTTAACATATTGGTGTTATAGGTTGTCAAAAATACATGAAATTAACTAGATTATTAATTGATAATTGAAATAGATGGAATCATGAATCCACTACAAGCATTCATATTCATTAAAACTGAAATTTACTTGCTTTATTAGTACAAATTAAATGTATAAACAATCACAAAATCACTTTTTTGGTATCACTACTCACTCGAAGTTAATAATAACTATTGAACTATATTTTAAACCTTATTTGTCGTGGGAACGATAAACTCGAAACTCGCTATTTCTATTACTTGTACAACGATCCCGTACTCTTGCGGGTTTTACTCGTGAACAAGTTTTTGATGCCATTATCGGAGAATAACAGATTTAATTTTAGTTTAATAGTTTATATTAAGTTTATTCTTTTTTATTTTTTTTGTTCTTTTTAGGCTTTAATTGAAATCTAAATATTTTCTTGTTTCACTCCTCGTAGGTCTCTACCGGTTTATGCAAGCTCTTGACACGATCATGATTCTCCCTTTAGATCTTGAGATTGAAATGAACTTCAAGCAATGTAGAAGATAACATAGAAAAGCTAGGGTAATGGTTTGGAATCAAAATCAAGTTCAAGATGCACTACAAAAAACAACACTTTCAGTTCAGCAACAACCTCCTACTTACCTGGTATTAGTAGAGGATTATGTTAATCCAATGCCATCTCCAGTTCAACCTCCGATTATCTATCCGCCCTTCGGACAAGCTAACTTCCACATTTGACCAAAGGTCATAAACATTTTCCAGAATCATCATGACATCAAGTTCTATGGGAAGGCCACAGAAAATCCTCATGAACATATACAATCCTTTATCATATTGTGCGAAGTGATCGGTCACGAGGGAATATCACAAGATACATTTCGAATGCATCTATTCCTCTAGAATCTAAAGGAAACCACAAAAGCATGAATGTTTTCTCAACCTCTAGGGAGCATACAATCATGGAACGACATGGCTCAAAAATTCACTATGAAGTTCTTCTAGCCAACTCAAGTTCATCAAATTTGGAATGAAATACATATGTTTAAACAGAAAGATCTCGAGAGCTACTCAAAAGCATGTGAACTGTACAAGATTTTGTACAGGAAGTGTCACAGTCTAGATATTTCTAAGCAAGCTCAAGTGTACCTCTTCCACTATAGTATACATCAGGAGTTCAAAAACATGGTAGATGCTTCAACGGGAGAATCAATAATGACTATAGATGTGGACGATACTTATGAGGAGCTATATGAGAGAATAGTATAAAATCAATCAATGTAGCCGAGCGACGGGAAAGTCCAGAGGAAAACAATTAGTATACATAATGTGGACGTAATGACAGCATTGGCAGCATAGATGGAGGAAATACAAGAAAGCTTGACCAATTCCGTGAATATGCTACAAACTCCAACTCCAATGTGCGCAGGTTGTGGGGCTAATCATATCACTGCAAGTTATCCTTTGGCTTTCACTCACATGGGTTAGCCAACAGAGGTCAGTTAGGCACAAAACTTCCAGAGGTAACAGATTTACCCCCATCAATTACCATCCAAACATGAACAATTAGCCAAACTCATCATGGGCTAATAATCAAGGGTAAAATTATCATAATAGAGCATCAGGGTTCCAACAGTAGCAACAACATCAGTAAGAGAGAAGGCCATCGCTAAAAGATTTGTTATCTCAGTACATCACAAAGATTGAGGCCAATTTTCAGAAACAGCAGTCTTTTATCTAGAATTTGGAACAGCAATGTGGGATAGTCAACAAACCACATGGTACCTTGCCTAGTGACACAAAGAAAAATTCATGGGAGCATGTACTAGCAGTTGAGGCAGTGAGTTCTGAATCTAAAGAGTCACCATCATTCATCCCCGCCAGTTAGGTTTAAAGCATGTACTAGAAGTGGGGTTCAGCAACCTGAAATTACTACAAGAAGGAACGATACTGAGGCACTCAGGTATCTACAAAGGACAAGGAACAAGTGGAATATTCTAAAGAATCAACAGAAAAGGATCAGAAATTGCATTCGGACAGTTCACAGGTTGAGGTAACAGCTCTTATCAAAGCATTTGCACAACCAGTCCCATTTCCTCAAATGTTGTAAAATACCAAGCTGGAGAAACAGTTCACAAAGTTTCTGAAAGTCCTAAAAAAGCTACATGTCAACATCCTTTTCATTAACGCGACCATTCAAATTTCAAACTACTCCAAGTTTTTGAAGGAGATGTTAACTAATAAGAGAAAGCTGCCCGAGCATGAAACAATAGCTTTATCTGAAGAGTGCAGTGCAATCATTCAGCGTAGGATCTCTCCCCAACTTAAAGATACAAAGAGTTTCACTCTACCTTACTCCATATGAAATTTACATGATATAAATTGTTTAATTGACCTATGAGCAAATATTAATTTAATTCTCTTGCCTCTTTACAGGAAACTAGAATTGGGAGAGCCAAGGTAACTTCTATCATCATTGAGTTGTGGACAAATCACTTGAACACGCTACAAAATAGTTGAAGATGTGCTTATCAAGGCGAGAGAGTTTATTTTTCCAGCTGACTCCATCATTCCGGACATAGAAGAGGCATATCAGATGCTGATAATTATGGGAAGGCCATTCCTATCAACAAGTTGGGCCTTGCTGAATTTTGATACAAACGAGATAGTCCCGGGAGTGGAGGATAAGCAGTAGAGCTTTACTATGGAAAATCCATTCAAGCAGCCCTCATACTTTAAGGATTGCCAAAGGGTGGACCATTGGGAGAGCTACAAGAGCAGGCCAAATGAAAGTGGAATTGTTGGTAGGGACAACGATGGAAAATTGATTATGTGGAGGATGCGAGATAAAAGAAGAAAGTGAAATTAGTGCATAAAGTGCAGGGCTGAAATTTTCATTTTCAAGCTACCATGAAGAGCCTATAAACAACACGAGTCACGTTAAGGACTTTAAAACAAAGCGCTTATTGGGAGGCAACCCAATCTTTTTTTCCTTTTATTTATTGCATTCTAGTCATATGATAATTTAGATTAGTTATTAGTTTTATTTAGGAATCATCATCATCCTCCTGTTTTCCCTTAGATCTTTTAGACATTTGTTGGTTTATTAGATGTTTAAGTTAACACTTGTTCCAGATTCTTGAGCTTTAATGCTTTATTTGACCGCTTCGTGTAGGAATATAACGTCGTGGAACACTAAACCAATATTGACCAATGACATAATGGGAACAATATGACAAGCTAGCCATTGAATTTCACGTCATATCAAGGGAGCATTTTCTTCCCCATCCCTTTATATGCGGATTTAGAATTTAAAATATTGAAGACAATATCTAGTTTAAGTTTGGGGGTGAAAAACATAAGTTTTCTTTTGTTTTTGTGTGTTTTTATTGCTTTAAGATATATAGAAAATTTAAAAATAATTGAAAATTGTAAAAATTCCAAAATTATTTTCTTTTTGTGTGCTTGATGAGTTAGTTGGCCTGGTTGGCAAATATGAATATATTGAAGTATGAATTGATCTATGAATGCTGAATGGCTGGATGTTTAAGTTCATTTTTACTTTTTCATGTGAAATTTAATATATATTGACTACATAAATTAAGTTAAGTATTATGTAGTAATGAGTTGATTTCATAATTGGATAGGTTGAAATAGTGAACCATAAATACTAAACCCGAGCTACTAACTTTTACATCCTTCTATCAAATTTAGAATAGTTTGAGGAGATTTCATTGTTGTAGAAGAATGTTTTGATAAATAGGGATTTCATATATAAACTTAAAAATCTTGTATGGATTATCTAAGGTTAATAGGATGAAATTGTGCGAAAGTCTTAGTTGGATGTAGGTCTATTTGGATAGGTGTTTAGTAAGGGATATTGCATTAATCAATGTATAAAACAATACTTTATTTGAAAATTTCTCTTCGTAACCTTTTATGACTCGAGTTATTAAGTCTGTAAGGATTTAAAAATATGTTGCCCTAAAGTCAACTGACTTGAGAGTCTTCGACTTAAAACTTGTTACATGGGCTATTCAAAAAACTTAAGTGAGAGAATATTGCAAATAAAAAAACAGTTGAAAAGAAAAAAATTGAGGGAAAATATAGAAATAAAAAAAAAGCGGGTGCATGAAATAGAAAATGTACCAAATGCTTTAATTATGTCTCAAACACTTATTTAGAGAAATTCGTCTTTTGATAAGTGATTATTAGCCTAGTTGAGTTCTAGATATTGAATCAATCAAACTTGATGGAAAATCCATATTGATTGACTTCTAAACTGCAATTGGTAATATTTACCTAAATTAGAGAGGTGAAGATAGTATAAAATTCAATCTTAGGTCACACATTTGAAAAGAGTGAAAAAACAAGTTTGGGAGAGTTTGACTTTCATGAGTGAGGATAAGAACATATTTGACTATTAAGGATTGAGAATGGAACATCTCGTGAATTTATGATACTATACTTAATTCTTCACACACACACGCCGACTTTGCATTGAAAAAGTAAACTTTGATTTCTAAATTGTGATCTTGAAGCTGTGCATAGATTTAATGTCATTATTTTCATTTTGAGATAAAATGCCGGGTTAGCTAGCTAAATATTTTTCGCATGTTTGTGTGTTTGTTCTATAGTTGGGTTTTAGTTTTGTTTGAAAACAAACAAATATTCAAATTTTGGGGTTCTATAAGTATATTTTCTACATTTATTTGGGATCCTAAATGATGATATTTTGTTATTTATTGGACGGATTAGTGCCTAATTTTTTATTTATTNGACCCCCAGTTACTGGATCTAATCCTCCACGAAAAGTAAGAAATTCCGCATATTTTGACCAATTCAAGGTGAAAAATGGGGTTGCTCCCTCGGCAAAACTTGGATAAAGTTGAGCCAAAAGTTCTCGATTCAAGATAAATTCATGAGGAAGCGGTATCTCTTTAGGATCTACTCCAGCGTTTAAAAATTGGTTAATCGGTAAAGATACATGTACTTGATGCCCCGCCCAAGAGAGAGACCCAAGTCCTAGTAGCCCCGCTAAATGGTGATTCAACATAGATTCTACATCTTGAAACCAAGCCAATTTTGGGGCCGCTTTATGATAATGAAACCAACCAGCAAAAAGCATTAACGCTGCAAAGACCAATGCACCGATTGCGGTACAATAGAGTTGTAATTCACTAGTTATTCCAGATGCTCGCCAAATCTGAAAAAAACCAGAGGTTATTTGTATTCCTCGGAAACCCCCGCCCACATCACCATTCAATATTTCTTGGCCCACTATTGGCCAAACCACCTGGGCACCAGAAACTCATAATTGGACAAAGAATTGGAAGAAAGAGACGAAAATGGGCTAAAATGAAGCAAATCTAAAGTTCGGGGACTAAAGTGTAAATACTCAAAATCTATGTTAGACCTCACGATGAAGATTTAAGAGTGATAATGGTCAACTAGATGATGAAAGAAGTCAAAGTGATTAAATAAAGTCAAAGTATTATCAAACATCAACTTTCAGTTGAAAAACTTATGCTCCGAATTTTCAGTCCTAAATTAAAACCTATTTTTGGCATAGAAAAAGTTCGAGTTGCGAAAATGTTATTTCAAGAAGAATTTTTTCTCTTTGAGTTAGATCGTACTTTGAATTACCATAATCGAATATCGGAAGAGAAAGTTATAATAGAAATACTAAAAGTTGTTCGGGACAAGCCTAGGCGTACAGAGGAGACGCGCGCCTCTTCCTCTTCTGAGACACCTGAGGCTGCCTAAAGGGTTCAGGGGGCGCCCTAGTTTTTTCTAAGTGTGTACCTCAGTATAAAACAGGAAAAAAAAAATCTGATTTTCTTTATTTTTGTTTTGGTAACAATTCATTGCAATTTTTTTAGCATCCTTTAAATACTAAATTTCGACTAGAACGTGAGAGACTTCTCGAGACCTAAAAATTCATAAATTCAACATATTTTAAAGGTGAAGAACGAGGTCAAGTCATCAACATCAAGGGAATTTTGCAAGATTTTTGAAAATTATCCATCCAAAATCAATATTTCATTTCTCCACTTTCTTCTATTTCTTTGATCTGGGCGATATGTTTCTATAAATTCTTGTGTAATTTAATTATTAAGATGATTAGTTAAGTTTTTCTATTGTATTGGATGATTGAGGAACCCAATTTTTGTTTATTTCAATTCAAAACGATTAATTTAGATATTTTTTTTTATTTCTTGATTGATTTTGTATTCTCATTGCACTATTTAATTGTTTGGTCATCAATTGAATAACTAATTACTTGTCGTATTATAGGAATAGTCACAAAGTTTAGAACACAGTAAAATCAACACATCGGTAATAGGTATTAGGAGTAATATTTATGGAATGTGCAATCATGTAGATTACCTAAACTAAATGCATGATTTTCATATGAATTCGGACTAGAAATATGATCGAATCGTGTTAATCATAAGTTGGTGTATCTTGAAAAATAGCATTTAACATATTAGCGTTATCGGTTGTAAAAAATGCATGAAATTAACTAGATTATTAATTGATAATTAAAATAGATGGAAATAGGGGGATCATAATTCCAATACAAGCATTCACATTCATTAAAATCACAATTTACTTGCTTTATTAATATAGATTAGAAGTAGTATAAACAAGCACAAAATTACTATTTTGCTGTCATTAATCACTCTAATTTAATACTAATTATTGAACCATATTTTAAACCTTATTTCTCGTGAGAATGATTAACTCGAAACTCACTATTTCTATTACTTGTACAACGATCTCATACGCTTGTGAATTTCACGCGAATACCTTCCTTGGAAAAAGCCATGGAAGAAGCATTTGTTTGGAAGCACTATCCATACGGAGATGCGTGAGTAATTCGACAAAGAATTGGATCCAAAGGGACCACCTCAAAATTCACGAAATGGATCGCACATGCCTTCTATGGGAAAAGCCATGGAAGAAGCCTCTGCATGGAAGCACTTCCGATACCACTTCGACAAATAGCAGGATCTGAAAGGACCACCTCAAAATTTGTAAAGTGGATCACACATGCCTTCCTTGGAAAAGCCATAAAAGAAGCCTCTGCATGGAAGCACTCTCCATGCATTCAAAAAGTCCTCTATGAAAGTTTATCTTAAAGCATAAAGGTTGTTCATATTAAAACGAGGCATAAATTTTATTTTGGATTGGTCAAAGCACGTCGGTTCTTGGTGAATCAGTATAAGAAATAAAGTGAACAACATTAATGAAGGTAAAAGCACTTGTATTAATTTCAAAAAGAGGTTACAGAAGGAAGACCGAAGCTAATTACATCAAATACATAATTAAATCCTAATTACTAGGAGGTGGTGGCACCTCAGGGTCGACGCTGACAGGGAGCGAGGCAACAGTGGTACCAGCTTCAGTTTTCTTATCAGCCGCTTCATTCTTTTCCTCCTCGGCCTCATCATCTTCGCTGACCACTTCAAGGACCTTAGGTTTGTCATTAAGGAACTCCTCCCACAGCTTCGAAGTTTTAAGATTTGTGTTCACCTCAATCCACTCAACTATCTCGGTAAAGGCATACCGACGCTAGGACGGTTGAACTTTTTGTAGTCTTCCGTCAAATGGAAGCCGGTTATGCACTACTTCATCGCGTCGTCGGCCGCAGTTTCGGCTAATGACTTGGTGTCCTCAATTTCAAAGATGAGGCCCTCAAATTTGGCCTCAAGATCTGTATCTACTGCTTCAGAATAGTCTTTTCTTCATTGGCCGTCTCTAAGGCCTCGATTACCAGTGAGTTCCGCCACTTCGTACTGGCAGATATAGGCCTCTCTTTTCAACCTCTCCACCTCAACCATGACGGATTACAGCTTGGTAGGCTCTTCGCTATGTTGCCTCAGCATAGATTCGGCCTAACCTTATCCCTTTTAGCCTCCTCTTTGGCTCGGCGGCCCTTTCAGCGGCTCACTGCCCTTTGCCATAGGCAGCGTTAAAAAAATGGCATCTATCTCAATGGCCATCCCAAAAGTGCAAACCGCATTGCTCAGCAGGGTAGCATATACCTCGACAGGATCAACCTCTTCAATCATTTTCTACCACGTATCCATCTCGAGGCAAGCAAGCCCTTTCTTTCAAAGTGGGCTCTAGAAGCTCTATACTCTCGCGGATGTGGTACTTCTCCCTAAGTCCTACCAGGTAGGCCGAGGTCTTAGCAGATGGGATTTTGATTGCCCCCACTTTACTAAATAGTCTATAGGCCCCATCATCTATCACTAACTAACCCTCAACCGACCTAGACAAACCGTCCACTTCTGCAACCTCACTGACTGACCCCCTTACCACTAACCTGAAATCAGCCTCAACTAGAATTGTCACCGAAATGTGACGAGGATGGCGATTGGGATTGTGATTTTGAACTCATCATTAGAAGAAAGTGATGAAGAGATTAAAGGGAAAGATAAGAGAAACTTACGAAGTATCAAGGTTGGTCGAACAACGGTCATCGAAAATCACAAACCCCTTTAAACAGTCGTAGGAGAAGGAGCAAACCGCTTCATTCCAACTGTTGGATCAGATAAAGAGATGCTTCGTATTGAACTCATCAGATCAATGTGTGAGACTCATGCGCGCGCATACGTGTTCACTCAGATTACGCCATTAAATAGTCATCATTATCTATTAAATGCAATGGTTATACGTGTTTAGGTATTTGAATTGGTTCGCATGTCTTGGTTTGGGAACACGTGATCCATTGAATCATTGATATGAATGCCTACTAAGTCTCATTTCAAATAGTCGCATCGTCTCGAGACAGGTAAACACATCCACCTCTTTAAATTAGGCATTATAAGGCCTCGTCGCTTTGACGTCCCACCGATTCGTCGCCTCGACTTCCCAAATCTTTACACGGAGCAGTTCAGACCTTCAAACGCCTCACTGCTCTTCGATAGCACCGCTCCGCATGTCAATACAATTCAGCATGGACACACTTCTTTTGCAACTCCAGCTTCAATTGCTCGACACCGACATAAAGGTCAGCACTCCTTTTAAAATTCCAAACATGATATAAATATTCATACTTGGACTTGGGAGACTATTGTATTTGTGTCGAAAACTAACCATGCAAGAAAATTCACCCTATAAAATTTCTTTCATATAAGTGAAGCCCTCACACCAATGACACGCATGGGATAGGTTATGCTTCTGTGCTCTCTTTTTCCTTTAGCCAAGGTTTTTATCTCGTTGGGTTTTTTCCTAGCAAGGTTTTTAATGAGTCACCCGAGATGGAACCGACCATTTAGACAACCACTTCTCTAAAGCCATGTATGGAATAAACAATCATACATGGACTTGGGGGACTATTATTACTCCTCTTGCCAATGAGGCTCAAGTCAAAACCAGCCTATGAAGGCCTAAAGTAAATCAATGAAAAGCCCAACAACCAAAGTGCCTTTTTCAGATGAAACTCCTCTCCTCGAAGCATCACCAGCTACAAGGAGCTTTGGATTAAAGGTTTTTCCCAAGGGAGATCCCAATGAAGATCTGGTGATGGCAATTGATGTGACAAGTGTAAGATTAATTGTGCAGAATAGGGTTATAGATGATGCCATGTGTACCTCATTTGACGGTCCAAATAGTATTTGTAAACTCTATAAATAGCTTCTCATTGTATCATTGAAGGAGATGGCCATTCTAATCAAGGAGATAAAGCCTAAAAATTTCTCTTAACTTTGTACTCGAGTTCTCGCTTGTGTCTTTGGAATAGCTTAGCTTGGATGTTCACAATTATCCACAAAGATTCCATTTGTTGTTCAAAAATTGTGGTCCTTATATATATTGACTAAAAGCCCGAGTTCAAACATTTTTTGGCTTGCAACCCATCTAGCCATCCCTTCAATCATCGGCTTGGTCTTAGCTTAAGTGAACGCGAGTAGGACCCAACATCGGTTGGTCTCGTTTTCAGGGACAATAATATGTATATTTTATTATACTCAAATATGTGGCATTCATATTTCGAAAATTTTCTAAGAAGATTTTGCAAATGTCCATAGTGCAGAAGGAAGAGCTTTGTAAACAGATGGTACCAAATTATTGTCCATCAGGGGCATATATATAAATAAATCATCAAGAGGGATGAGCTTAAGTCTATAAGGAATCACCTCCAGGAGTAACCCAATATTTGTAATTGGAGATCCTATGAAGAAGGTTCAATGTGATAGAAATAACACGCACTGTGTGATTTATAATAGTACTATATTATTTGTGCTCATCCTTATGGTGATGCTAATAAATGTGACGTCGGGAAGGGTTTAACCCTGAATGAGTACTGATGTGACAATTCTTGTGAGGTACGAATCACACGTACCCTTGAAGGACTCATCTATGTAAGAGTTGTCATGAGATCGTAGCTGTGAGATTGGACTATTCCCTAGAGATTCTTACTAAAATCAAAATTAGAGCGCATAGTCATTAAGAGCGCTACCCACTATGAATTAGAGTCTAAATCGTTATTGTGGATAGGGCAATTGAAATTTGGTTAAAGAAACCTAATTCAAGGCTTAGTCCATTATGCCTATTTAATAGAAATTGTTATTACTAAGTGAGGTTCAAGTACAAAAAATACATGCACCTATTGTACAGTATAACATTGTCACTATATACATTATATATTTATTTGTTTTAAAAGTTTAAATCTCGTGGGAGATTATTCTAACATTTAAAAAAAAAAGCTTTAAACTCTTGAAATAAAATAGACGAAAGATAAAAATAAGTCTATTTTCATTGAACGAAGGGAGTATTATTCTTTTCTTATAAAAAAAACAATTATGGCAATAACATTCCATGAATTGGACCCCCACCAAGCTGTGACGTGCAAAAACATTATCATTCCTCGGCCAGTGCCAGTGGCCGCATAGGAAAAAATGAGCACAATTACCACCACAACAGAGATTCCACCTTATCATCTTCAACCAGCAAACCACCCGACTAAGAATTTTCCCATCTCCCAGAAAACAATCTTGAATTTTCTGAACACAAAATGCAGCACTTCCATGGAAAATCTCAAGCAGGCTCATGCTTTAATCCTGAAAACTGGTCATTTTCAAGACCATTATGTTGCAGGGTCCTTAGTGAAATGCTATGCAAATCCTCGATTGGGAAGCCTAGAGAGTTCAATAAGAGTTTTGGAACATGTGGAAAATGCAAATGTTTTTGTATGGAATTGT
>CAIGRB010140439.1:0-49153 GCA_903798255.1 Fraxinus quadrangulata | reverse complement strand
TTTTTTTTTTTTTTTTAAATCGTTAACAGAATTTTGGAACTCTAATGACTGGCCATGTAATTTTAAGTTGGAACATTTAAGTAGCACGGTTGGTTATTATGTGCTATCTTTTAAGAGTCAAAAGTAGCAAGGATGAATCCTGAATTGTAGTTCGAATTCATGTCATCAGATTCTTATTAGGTAGATTATAACAGTTTCTCTGTTAATCTTTATATAATTGTACTTCTCTTATACAAGAAATAACAGTTGTGTTCCTATCATGTTAAAATGGTATCAGAGAACAATGATTTTTGGAGTTCCCATTAAATATTCTCTGTATCATTTAGTCATGTTTAGTATTTTAAAAGAAGGATGTCCAGTGCAAGTACACAACATAATCCTAAGGCTGCTTTGCAATGCAGTCATGAGTCGGTTTGCAAATCGCAGAACATTAATTGATGCGAACAAACATAGTAATGGTAGTTACGAAATTCACACAAGATTGATTTAAACCCAAGAAAATCAATAATCAATGTTTAGAGCTTGATTCAAAAATATTGAATTAAAGAACAAATGAACTAAAGAACAAAAACAATAGTCACAATATGTTGATTTCGTCATCACAAAATTCAAGAATCTTACTTGGACTGTTAAATGCCAAAAGAATTAATTTTTGATAAGTTCGGAAATTAATTTGATGAAAGAACAAGAAGGAAGCAAAAGATACCACAAAATAATTGTGTTTTTACACTGGCAAAAATAATCCTATTTATTTGAAACTTTTAAAATCCTAGTAAAAAATGGAATTAAACTTTAAAAATAACGAAAGATTCAACAAAATAGAGTTTTAACTAAAATAAAAGATTATATGAAATTTGAAAAATTCGCGATCGGAATTATAATACGCGGTCGCATATACCATTTGATGTCCTCAATCTATTTTCGGTAGGCATGCGACCGTATGTTTGGTTCTATGCGGTCGCCTCAACTTCTTCGTCCAATACTTGAACCAAGTTGCTCTACTTTGTTCAATCTTCTTCTTTTCCCTTTGCTTATTGTGATCAGTGCTTTGTCCACCATAGATTGAGCAAATAACTTAATTGCTTCTTTGACCCTCGTTGCTCGCAATCTAGTTATAAACCCTTCCTCAACAATCAATGGATCCTTACTCGGACTTGTCCTCGTGCCATGGATCGCATCAACCCCTTCAGCAATAGCTCCATTAACCTCTGTTATCTTGGGAAGTCTTCTTGTTTATCTCAGTCACGCCGAAAGACATGATGTCGAAATGGTAAGCCTTTCAATCTTTAAGTAACTATTCGTTGAAGAGGGAAATCGATCAATATTAACACGATCAGTTGTCGTCGGAAGTAATGATGGTTCAAACATAGTAATGAATAAGCACTACTACAAAAATGGGTTTTGGCAACACTTAAAAGGCAACATTTATTGATTAAATGTTGCTAAAAAAGTCAATTGCAACATTTTAATATGTGAATGTTGCCATTAGTTAATGTAAATGAGATTTGACAACGTTTTTTAGAAAAGTGTTGCGATAGACCCTTTTTTGCAACGTTTATTGAGTGTTGCGAAAATGTTGCAATATAAACGTTGCAAAAGGCCTTTCGCAACGTCCTTTTTTGTTGTAGTGAATGGTGGTTGACCCATTCCATATATCACTAATTTATTGAGAATAAGATTTAGTTTGTTGTTATTATTGAATTAAATATGTGTGCAGATAGGGCACTTGAAGAAAGGCATAAACCCACCTTCAATAATGGATCTGCAATTTGGATCACAATATCTCACCGCAACCATGAAAACACCCCCATTTAATCCTCATTTGGGACAAATTAAATTTCAAAATTTAATCTAAATTAAAATCAATAATTAATTTTGACAACATATTTAATTGATTTCAGAACTTTTTAACCATACATTCATCAATCTTTATCGAAATTCACTAAAAATCTAATTTTAATTCTCATCAAGCAAGAATTAAATGCTATTCATGTATATTATCCCAAATAATTAAGGAAAAATTAGGCCCTATACCCTAAAAAATTAACTTATTTGATTAATACTCTGTTAATTAATTAAAACATTTTAGAACGTAATTAATACGTTACAAAATCCCCCAAATCCCTAAACCACATACAGTCTATAGTGATTTCGTCTCGCTTGATTTCTGGAACTCCATGGCGGAGTTTCATTCCCCATTATTCGGTTGGTGTGATATACTGGCGTTGATCTCAAAGGCCTAGTTAATGGAGACTCATCGTAGATGAAGTTTCGATAACTGAGTTGATTTTGCTCCGAAAGCTTCTTAGAATGCAGGAGTCCTTTGAGTTGCAGAGCCTCAAGAATTTGTTTCAACGTTTCCAAATCTTTAGAAGTCTTGTAGATTCCTCTCATCTTCAATCTCTCATTCGATAGAAATCATCTGCTTTGGCTCGGGAAAAATGTCCGTAGAGTCGAAGAAACCTTTGCGATGAGTCGGAGTTTTCCATAGCGATAAATTCACCTCTCTAATTAATTCTTTAGGCTGTTCAGTTTTCTTACTCTTGGATGAATATTTGATTGGATTTGCATGGCTTGGTGTCTCAAACACCGCTTTGTCCTGCACAAAAAATTTAAATAGTCATCTCTATTAATTAAAAGTTTTTGTGCAGGGGTAGTCTCCCAACACACTCATCTAAACAATTTGTTGAGTCCAAGAACAGCAAAGATGTCGAGAAGTATGAAAATGCTTTAAAATCTGATGATGCAAAAGTGAAAGCTATAGAATCTCTTGGAGTGGTGGCCAGTTTAATGAGTTTAGATTCACTGTCAAAAGATATCAAGGCAAAAGATAGAAGTTTGGCTTCTTATTTTCAAAGCATGTCTTTTAATTCCATTTTTTTCTTGCAAGTTTGATGTTTAAAGGCACAATCATTAAGTCAAGTCACTTTTTTAATCTTTGTCAATATTTGTCACTTTTTTTTTTTTAATCTTTGTCACTTTTTTAAAGGTTGTCACTTTTTTTTTCCGAATATTTATCACTTTTTTTTAATGCATATCACTTTTTTTCTATCACTTTTTGAAATTTATCACTTTTTTTTAGTGACAAACATCATTTTTAATAAAAGTTGTATATCACATTTTAATTAAAAGTAACATGTCACCTTTTATTGCAAAAAAAAAAAGTGTAAAAGTGACACTTAATTTTATACAATATTTTTTACTTTTAAAATACTTTTCACGTAATTTTTTAAAAGTCCATTAATTTTAAGGGTATTTTTGTAAGTTGTCCATTAATTAATTGATGTCAATATGGGCCTATAACTTACAATCCAGCCCGTAATACTATCCCCATCCACAGGGCCTTGAAAAGCTAGGGCTCGTCCTGAGCCAAGTACACAATGCTCACGCCATCTCGTTACAAAATTGCACTCCATAGCTGAACTTCGCCGCAGTAAAATTGGTATTTTCCCTCCCAGCTGTCTCCTACACACATAACACACATATATATATGTGTTTGTATTTGTATCTATTATATAATCGCAGGTTCTAAAATCATAGATTTTGTTGATTTTGCAGGTGAAGTACTCCAGAGAGCCGGATAACCCTACCAAATGTATGCCCTTTTTCTTTCTTCAGCAAAATTCATTGTTTATGTAAATATTTATTTTACGAAGTTTTTTTTTTTTTAAATATAATGTGCCTCACGGTTTTGTTATTCCTATTGCAGTGTGCAAGGCAAGGGGTTCCAATCTCAGAGTTCATTTCAAGGTAATGATTTTAATTTTGTTTCTTTTCCTGTAGTTTACGTACCATTGATGTTAAAATATCCTGAAAAGTATTTTGTGGATTTGTAATGGAATTTTGGCGGTGTTAATTCTGATTTGCCAATGGTTTGAGATTGATTATGGGATTGTGGTTGGTGTCAATGTGACCTGATGAAAAAGGCAGGGATCTGTTGCCATTTGTGAACCGGTCTCTTAAACTTCAGGGACAAAAAAATAAATAAATTGCATTGTTATTGGGTGAACCTCTCGAGTTTTCAATGACTGATGGTTCAGTAAACGATGTTACATTGCTATCTCTATCAGTGGTTTATTTGAAATTTAAGATACTGCATCTTGAAAATATGCATTTCGCAGTTTTAGTTTCTTCATTTTTAGCAACTTCTTGATTTGTAGTGAGGTTCTTACCCTATAATATATATAGCCCCTGTTTGGTACACATTCTTTCAAAATACATTATTTCAAAACTCATTTTCAACCACACATTTTTTCAACAAAATAATATTTTACATTGTATTAATAATTTTTCCTTACTTTTTAATCACATATTTCTCATCATATCACTATTTAAAATATGTTCTTTCCTCAATAATATTCATCAAACACACCCATAATATGATATCACAAGATGAACTTTGATTTCATATTTATTCTTAAATCAAGGGATGACAAAGATAAAAGCTAACTGTATTTTTCTATACCAAGTGAGGGTTTTCATTTTGAAATTTTAAGATACTGCAATTCCTCAAGTTTAGGATCATCTTGTAGACGTCTTTTGGCTTATCAAATACCGTTCTGGTCCATTGGAATTATTTTGAATTATCTGGAGACTATTCAAATACATTATCCATTGAGACCAGCACCTTTCTATTTGTTCAGAAGTTACTAAATTTTCAATGATTAAAGTTGTTGTATGTTTTTCGATTCTATGTTGCCCGTGTAACTTGGTAACAAAAGCAGGGCTTCTTTGCTTCTATGGGATTGTCTTTCATGGACTTCAATATCATCACTTATGCACCTGATTAAGAACTTTTAGCTAGATATTCGTATATTGCCGAATTACCATGAGTTTGTTTTATATTATGTAGTAAGACAGTTTTTCTTTTGCAAATATTGGATTACCTAATGGGACTAGTTGATTAGGTTTTTTGGCCAACCTGAAACATGATCAATTCGGTTTAATTAATTATCAATCCAAATCAACCAGAAATTCAGAATAAAACCATACCAAATCAAATTGAACAATCTTCAGTCACAATCTACAATCAGTTCAGTAAGGGTTTTTCATTGAGGATTTTTAGAATTTGTTGTCTTGAATCTCAGAAAGGTAAATTGAAAGCACTAAATGGACATTAATTCATCATAAAAAAATTTAAAAAGTAATATATATAAATATATATATATATATTATATATATATATAAATCGAATTATTTTCATTGAGTCAAACAAATCATACACTTTAAAAATTTTTGAATAGATTTTTCCTATAGAAAATATATTAACTAATAAAAAAGGCTAGAAGTCAAAGATTAACAGAAAAAAATTGATAATTAATTACTTTAAAAATACACAGCACGTGGAAGAAGAAATTGAAGGCTTGGATTCGCGTACTGATGAAGAGAGAAATTCTTTACTTGTAGCTTTATCGGCTGCCTTTAGGGATAGGTTGACGAGTGCAATTCCAGCGTAGGCTGAAAGAGAGACGAGAGTGTGAAATAGTGAGTCTGAGAGATAGCGGAGGTAGAGACCAACAAGACATTTATTCGATCTTTAGGGTTTTGGGTGGGGGGGTTTTCGTGTACTTTTCAATTCGAAACTCTTAAAGACCTTTCTAACCACGATTATTCTCAAATTTCAAATATACCACTAAAACAAATTGATATACTTGTAGTATTAGTCAGAGTTGAATGTGCATTGCACGTTATTTAGAAATACTTTATAAGTGATTCAAAAGTAATATTTGATTTTTTGGAGGATTTGATGGGTCTCAAACGGATTAAAGAAAATAAAATTTAGGATAGAAATTGAAAAGAAGAAAATTGTATTCTCAAAATTCAACTTCTATGATTCAAATTTTTGTGATGATTAAATACATAAATGAGCAACATTTTTAGACTATATATACATAAAAAGTAATTGTAATTCATGAATTTAAACGCTCATTAAAATCTTAGATACATGAACAGAAATAAATTTATTTATAACTAGATTCATGTAGTCAAGATTTATCGAATCTAGATTAATGTGAATGTTAATTAATTGAGAATAATAACAAAGTATTGATTACATATTGTAAAACGTAAAGTATTATTGAAATAATTCGATTGCAATTGAGTTAGAATTGTCTAAAAAATGATTATCACTTGATTTGATATTTTAATATATTATTGATTTCTGAATAACGTGCATGTTAAACTCTGGCTAGTTATTTCAAGTATATCAGCCTATTTTAGTGGCATATTTGAAATATGAGAATAATCGTGTATTTAGAAAGGTCTTTAAGAGTTTCAAATTGAATAGTACACGAATACCTCCACCCCAAAACCCTAAAGATCAAATAATTGCCTCGCTGATCTGTAGACCTCTGCTCTCTCTCGGACTCCACACTCTCGTCCCTGTTTTAGCCTACACCGGAATCGCAACCGTCGACCTATCCCCTACAGGTAAAGAATTTTCTAGCTATCAATACGCAAATTCGAGTCTCCAATTTATTCTTCCACGTGCTGTGTATTTTTAAGTTAATTAATTATTTTTCTGTTAATCTTTGATTTCTAGTCCATTTTTTTATTAGCTAATATATTTTCTATAGGAATAATATATTTGAAATTTTTTAAAGTGTATCATTTGTTTGACTCAATGAAAATAATTCGATTTGTATACTTTCTAATTTTTCTCAATCTTTCTGAGATTCTGGACAACAAATTCTAGAGCTCCAATATGAATATCCCTTAATAAACTGATTGTAGTCGTTACTGAATATTGTTCGATTTGATTTGGTATGCTTTTATTCTGAATTTCTGGTTGATTTGGATCGATAATTAATTAAACCGAAATGATCAGTTATGTTTTAGGTTTGTGGCCCAAAAATCTAATCAACCAGTCCCATTAGTTAATTAACAATAATAAAAGAAAAATTAAAAACGGTAGCAGAGAGAGAAAGAATTGCTATATAATTATAATTGGTAAATATTTGTCTTTACATATTGTATTTTATAGTTTTTGATGAAATTGAGTCGAATTTTTGGTTTTTGTTAGATTGCATGATCCAGAAGAGAAAAGAGTAAAGGAATGGGGAAATTAGGGAAGAAAGCGAGGAAGTTTGCAAAGAAGAATCTTCAGTCTGTATTGAAAAGGAAGCGAAAAACAAAGGCTTTATTCAAAAAGAAATCCTCAAGTATTAATTCCCATTCTCTTTCTGCTTCTGTATGTGTTTTCCTGTGCATATTCTCACTTCATGCATCTGTTATATTTGTGTGCATGATATGCACAGTTGGTGCTTTTTATATGTTATTGTTGAAAAAAAGTTGAATTTAGAACTCTCGTGCAAGGAAATGTATTAGCTTTAGTTTCTATTTTCCATCCTATAGTGCACCAAGAGCGGATTAGATCTTTATTTGTTTATTTTATCTCTCATTTTTTGCTGCAACAATATATGGAGGCTAGCTTATAAATTTACAATAGGTTGGATGTTATGAAGGAACTAATTGGTGGCATTTTTCTGAAATATGATTTAATTTTGTTTTGATATAGATATAAGAAACAAGAAAAAGGCGCGTTTTTGACAAGTTGATATATTCTATTTAGACTATAGGTTTGAGCCCTATTTCTTTGGAGAATAGATTTTGTAATAGTGATTCTTTAGAGAGCGCGTGATTAAAAGATGAAGAATTTTAGGTTTATATGTGATTATTTTATTGAAAGAATGTGGTTGAAAATGAGTTTGGGGGAAAATGAGTATTTAAAAAATGGGGCTCAAACAGGGGCTATATGAGGTTGCTGAATGTACTAAATATGAATAAATGGAACTCGAGAAATCATGGAGATTGGTAGAATGTTTTCTTTATGTTTTTCGTGTTACTTTGGTAGTTGATTCTAAGTTATTTTCTTCGTAAAAAGGTAACTCTTTATCAATCTTTATGATCTTGTGCTTTTTTTGTTGTTGTAGAAGATGAGCAGAATGATGTTGAGGAACAAGAGGATAATGCTTCGGGGCTTTCTAATGGAAGGTAAAAAGGTGAATTTTATGTATCAGCCTCATGCTTTGAAGTTCAAACTCTTCGAAATGGACGAAATATCAATGTCGACGCGACACGACATGGGTGTGAGATATGTGTCGGATCCTTCAAGTTTCAATCGGACACTGCGCACTTTTTGCTTCTGTTTTTCTTCTTTCTTTCTTTTTTTTCTTTTCCTTTTCTTCTTTCCCCTTTTTGCTTTATATAAACCTAGCGCTGCCGTTGAGAAGGTCGATGAAGGCAGCGGAACTAGGTTTTTCCTTCTTTTTCTTCTCTCTTTTTTCTTTCCCTTTTCTTCTTTTTTTTCCTTCTTTCCCACTTTGTATCGATAGTTAGTGTGTTTGATTGCCAATATTTTCCATGAAAAATGTCATTTTGACCCAAATTTCTACTTTTGTGTTGTTAGATTGATATTTTTTTCATGGAAAATATTTTCTACTTTTTGGTCACTTGACCTTATTTTCCTTGAAAACAAAGGAAAATATTTTTTTTAGGGGAGTAAGTTTTTGTTTTCCTGCTAATTTGCGCTCTCTCTCTCATCTACCCCATGTTTCCCATCTACCTACCATCCAATAAAAAATGACAAGTATTCATTTTGTAGGTTGAAAATAAAATCAATCAAACATATTTAATTGACAATTTCTATGCAAATAATTTCTAGGTAATTCAATTGCCAAGAATATATTTTCTTTCTATATAAATTTCATACTTGCAATCAAATACACCCTTAGTGATTAACTTCCCATAATTGAAAATTAACTCCAAAATTCTATATTATTCGTTTTAACCTTTTATTCAATATTCATTTCCTTTTTCGTGAACAATTAATTTTGGTTTATTTAAAATGGCATATTGGGTTAGTAAAAAAAATTGAAGTTTGAAAGTCGTACCCACGTACCCGTATTCAAAATTTGAACTCTTTAGTCATGTTCCAGTATCCTATATTTTAAAAAATAAAAGATTCGACATTTAGATACGTCCTCTTAGCCGATACTTGTGCCCAAGTCCGAGCATTATGGGTCTCATGCTATAACCTTTCACGACCATTTACCTTTCTTGTTTTATCACTCCTAAATGTGTATATGCATTACTCTAGAAGCTACAATGTTAATGATTAATATTAAGAAATTAGTATATTTAGGAATCACTGAAAATACCACCTCTATGATATAAGTGCTTGCAGGCATTTTTGGTTCAATGTGGATCTTAACCATATCAATGTTTTTGTCAGAATCACGGTTAAAGATAACGTTGGAGATGCTTGTATTGATGCTGTGTTTGCTGAAGATGACAAGGATGAGGGTGAAGATGGTTCAGATAGTGATGGTTACCTTTCAGAGGTTTTAGACTTTATTATGCTTGACTTACATTGAATTGGCAACTCCAATTTCTATTTATTAATAATTCATTATGTATTTATTAGTATAGAATTTGGTTTCCATTCAGAAAGTTTATATATCATTATAAATTGGTAAGCCAAACGGAGGCTTTCTTTGTTGTTTTGGTAATTGATTGTGTAATTTATTAATCAGGACTCAAGTTCTCCATTTGTTGCAATAAATGATACTGAGAATATTATAGAAGGTCAGGTTTCATTCTCGAAAAGAATTTTATAACCTGACTGTTTCCATTTACCATACTTTCTTTTTGCATCCTACCAACTTCTTTAATATGATATTTGTTGTTGAATCATCAGACTTTTATGTTACCGTACATGCAGAAGAAAATGCCAGTAGTACCTATGTGGCACTGAATGAGAATATTCATGCAGATCTGGTCATGAAGAAGAAAAAATTGGATAGGCTAAAGAAGGTCATTTTCTCCTTTCTAATACATTTCACACACAATAAGAATGTGCTCATTTGCTTCTGTGTTGTATTTTTCTTTTGTTCGACATAGATGACAATTATCTGTTTCTTGTACCAACTAGGTTTTTTTCCCAATATGCATATACAAACATGTGATGGAATACTGGAGACTAAATGCAAACATTATCATACAAGTATCCTCACCATCTTCTGCAGAATTCAACAATTAATGAGATGTATCTGCTTCTACATGTACCTAAAAGAATGTGTTTATTAGTAAGGACATCTTTAGATTGGGTATTACCAAAGTTTAAAAAGGCGAAACTAAGTATTGAGGCGGTTTTGCTTTATGAGGCGAGGCATAAGCCTCGAGGCAGATTGATGCGTAAGTCTCACAAAAAACAAAAAATCTAAGTAAAAGAATTATAAAATAATACAAAAATACAAAAAATCAAAGTTGGAGCATATAGTAAACAAGATATATAGAAGACGATACTCTTCTGTAATTCTGCCTTTTGAGTTCTGTTGAATCCGTTCTTACGTTATCAATTTCTTGGGCCGCTATTTCTGACTTTTGAGTTCTGTTGAATCCGTTCTTACGTTATCAATTTCTTGGGCCGCTATTTTGTATCATTTAATTTTTTAGGTATTTTGTTGTTTTGTTTGGGCCCAAAATGCCCTTTTAAATGGGCCATTTTCTTTTTTAAGAAGGGCCATTTCTGATTTGCATTAATAACGTTGAAAAATCAAATTTTAAGGGAGGCACGCACCTCATGCCTTGAGGCGTGTGCCTCAGATTTAGAGGCGTCTGTCTCATATTTTTAGCTTAAAAAATACTGTCTCGAGGCACAATACATACGCCTCATGATGAGGTGGACCTCAAGGCGCGCCTCACTACATGTGAATATGTTTCTTGTAATGGAGATAAATCTGTTGCTTTTGCTAAATCATTTTATTTTATTTTTTTACATCATTAGGCTTGATTCTTGTAAATAATGCTTGGATATAGTCTGCATGTATTTGTCTAATCCATAAAATGTAATTCTATTTTCTTTTTAACAGATTTAGAGTCTGTTTGGAGGAGATTTTCAAAATCAATTTTTTTTACCATTTTTGGTCAATTGGATGTGAGAGATTTGGTCAAGAAAAGTGGCTGGAAATTGTTGGAAATGGTGGCCAACTGTCATATAATTGATTTTTTCCCCCTAAAAATCTCCTCCGAACAAGCACTTAATGATGATGTTTGCTTTATGTTTTCTGTAGTGACCCTATCTATACATTAGGCTTTAGCCAATGTGCATCTCTTCGCAGGTTTGTTAGAACAAAGCAGGCATGCATTGACTTATTTGGCTCACTAGTACATAAGGTTTTCCTTTGCGGGTTCTCTCTCTCTTATCATAATAATAACGAGTTCTTTTTGAAATTAGGGTGTTAACTATGTGCTAAATGGACATTAGAACTAAAGATCTTATATCTTAGCATAGAGTATGAATATAACATCGTTATATTAAAAATATTATCAAGACGGGAACTTCAGTAATTTTATGAATCTAGACAGATTGAAATTATTTGTGTCAATAAGGACTATGGACACCAAATATCTCCACACTGGTATGATAACACTTTGGACCTAAGCCCTCATGGATTTGCTTTTGGGCTTTACCCCAAAAGGCCTCATGCCAATGGAAATATTTGTCCATCCTTATAAACCCAGAATCCTCCCCACTTCTAACCAATGTGGGACTTTGGTCGTATACCCAACAATCCTCCATTCGAACAAAGGACCACTGAGCCTCCCCTCAAATGATCGTCCATCTGTCCACTCTCTACCAACCAGAATTCTCCACTCCAATGCGTTGGAGGCACACGCCTTACATGGAATACCACCTATCTCGAGAGCTTGCTCTATCCAGATCAACTCCTCTTCAGTGTTTTGGGGTTAGGACACGTCCTTGAAGCATCTGGAGCACACCGCCTATCCAATAGAGCTCATCCACGGATACCATCGCAAGCAAACCGAGGCTTACCACATTCGTTCGGCATTTCGAGGAATTCATCCACATGTCTAAGTCTGATGTTTTGGCTCTGATACCATGTTAAGATTTGAGGTTTATCTTAAAATGTCAACTTTATTAAAAGGAGTAGCACAAGATCTTTATAAATTGGTCTTCTGTGTCAACATCATTTATCGATGGGGGATTTATCAATTTAATATTCTGAAGCTGCATGTAATCCTAAGCTGGATTTTTTAACTTTCACTTGTCTTCGTATTTATTTCACTAATTTTTGTGAGCAATTAATCAAATAAGCATGTTTGGTGGGGGCTTATAAGTTTGTTACGAAACAGAGAGAGAAAGTATGTCTTTTGCCTTACTTGTTGCATGTGTTTAATTGGTTGTGGCTTATTGTCCTTTCTTTCCCCTATTTAAGATGGATTCTCTTTTTCGTATTTCAATTTCCTTTCTCCTTTTTTAATCACTTTTTCCACAACTTTCTCAAATCCATTTATCATTATTTTCTTAAAGAAACTTCATATGAAAATTCCAGGATCCAGAATTCAGCAAGTTTCTAGAAAGCTACTACGAATCAATTCAAATTGTGGAGACGGTAAGATATTTATTTAGTAATTTTTTTCGGGGAAGCTATTTCTTCTTGATTTTTTTGTTCGTAGAGATTGACGTGTATCTGGATATGCCATATGCTTGGACATATGATAATTAGAAAGTATCTCAAAGGCTCCTATTTGAGTACTTCAGACCCCCTCTATGTTCTGTATATTTAAGTTTACAAAAGTTTTTCATGTGGGATTAACACATGCATATATTATGCATCTATAATTTTACAACATTTTTGTGCTGTCTTTCCATATGTTTAGCAATGAGCTTAGGTCTCCTGAGCATGATATCACTGATATGAACCCAAATTTTTGTAATAAAGTAATGCTCAAGTTTCTGGACGGTTTCGGTCCTTTTATTTTGAAGATGATGCATTTGGATAACCTATCAGCAAGGCCTAGCTTCTGTTATTGTATTTTCGTGTGCAAGCAACTATTTCGATCTTAACAGTATTCTCAATTCCTGTTTCACAGTACTCTGATGAAGATGATAGAAGGGATCCTGGGCAACAAGATGAAAATGACCCTTCCATATCTGAGGAAAAACCCTTGACGGGTTCTGTCATCCGTTCTTGGTGTAAGCTGTTCACAGAAGAGCATAACCGGTCTGCTCTCATTAGTCTGTTAAATGCTTATCGTGCAGCATGTCACTTTGAAGCAGAAACGATTGGTTACAGATTTCAGAATAGTGGGAGTTTTTGCAATATATTGATGTTCGTGCTCTTTTTTATTCTGATGACATATTTCGAAGGCTATTCCAAATTTCGTCCTTGAATTGCAGGAAAGAGGGCATACTGGAATTGAAGAATTCTTCAAAGTGGAATGATTTAAAACCACTTGTCAAATGTTACCTAAGAAGTACGCTATTTTTGTTGAATCAGGTCACTGACTCAGAAATTTTGGCCTTCACAATGACCCGAATCAGGGATTCTCTTCTATTCCTTGGTGCTTTTCCTTCACTTCTAAACCGGCTCATGAAGGTATTAAAACTGACCTTTTGTCATACTTTCTGTTCCTCTGGTTAATTTGATTTCTTCACTTCTATATTTTTGGAAAAGCTTTATCTTTGGCTCGAGTCTCAAATGTCTCAACCTGGTCAAGAAAATAATAGTGCTTTTTTTTTTTTCAGTCAAAAGCTTGAATATAAAGAATAATATTTTACTTGGTAAAGAATAGGATAAAAATGAATAGGAAGTGAACAAAGAAGAGAGAATTTATGCCAGATTGCTGGTTTCCTTTCTACTAAGTGATAAATGACGCAAACTTGCTTCCCATTGAACGGTGAAGAAATAAGTTCAACTTACTAGCTAAATTATTTTTGAATTTCATGGGCTAAACAAATGATAGATACCACAATCAACTAATATTGGACTTTATTTAACTTTTTGAATGATAGCATTTTTTATGTGGTTTAAAATAGTTTTCAGGTGTCGTATGATAAGTAATTGCATTATATAAGCAATCCATAAAAAGTCAACTTGACCGTTGAGTGATGAGACCCCAGTTAGCTTTCTTCTGTGTGTGGGACAGAGATGGAGCAAGTAATCCATTTTCTATTAGTAGCACAGATTATGATGTAAATGAACAAAATGTAGTATTGTATTTCTTAGTGAAGATAAATTACAAAGTTTTGTTGAACTTTTGAGAGGTTCAACTCTATCCCCACCCTAAGTTTCCATTTTTCAGAATATGCCCAATTGAAACTTCCCTTCCCCTATTTATAAGCCTGCCTATACTTATTCCTTCTAAACCCCCAAAATACCCCAATTACTAACTATTAATATGAAGTTCCATCATTACCCCGCCTCGAAATTCACCTTGTCCTCAAGGTGAAAGTCGGAGAACATTTACAAATTTGGAATGCCATATAGCTTGATGATTTCCTTAGCAAGAATCCAGTCTACAGTTGAAGTGGAAAATTGATATTCCAGCCCAGAAGAATGAGTGGACTTACTGATCACTATCAGTATAGCATCCATGAAGACCCGATAACCAGTTACACCCCATCCATGGTATTTTCAAGTTTTGAATCCGATTTGCCGAAATTGAATTGTGGGTCACATGGTTGCGCAATCCTCTCTTCTTAGTTTTTTGATCCACAAGGACCACAAAAGATAGCTCATATTGCCATGGTTTAAAAAGGCGGTAGTGAGGTGCGCTTCAATGTAAGGCGCATGTAATATGTCTTGTATTTTTGAGGCTAAAAATATGAGGCTTACGCCTCTAAATCTGAGGCGTGCGTTCATGGAGCATGAGGCGTGCGCCTTATTTAAAATTTGATTTTTCAATATTTTTTAAGAAATCAGAAAGGGTCCTTCTTAAAAAATAAAAGGGCCCATTTAAAAAGGCATTTTGGGGCCAAACAAAACAATAAAATATCTAGAAAACTAAATGGCAGCTAGAAATTAGAGGACAAAAAGGGAACAGATTCAACAGAAAGTCAAAAGTCAGAATTCAAGATGATTTTGTGGAAATCGAGAGTAGTGAAGAGGAAGATGATGGGGAAATTAGATACGTGATGATTCCATTAACGATGCTAATAATAGTGATGATAGTGCAGGCTATTAGGCTTTTTTTTAGTTCAAGCTGCTTCTTTTTTTTCATTGCAAATGGAGTGATTTCTTTTTTTGCTAAACATCTTCTTTCTTTAGGTGGACTATATCTCAATATGCTAATGGCTATATATCATATTTACTATATGCTCCAACTTTGGTTTTTTTTGTATTATTTGATAATTATTTTAATTAGATTTTTTGTTTTTTGTGAGGTTTACGCCTCAATCCGTCTCAAGGCTTACGTCTCGCCTCATAAAGAAAAACCGCCCCAGTACTTAGTTTCGCCTTTTTAAACCTTGCATATTGCCAACTCCATTGTGCCCCATTTGACTGTCCTCGTTGTTGGGTTCCTCTAGCCCCAATTTCGCTGTGTCATAGCTCACCCCCATTAGCTCTTAGATTTTACCATGATGACCCACGGAATATGTTAAAGTTTCAGCTGCAATTTGTGAATAGAAAATATATTGCTGTTATTGATTGAAGAAAATTGAGAAAATTACAGAAATGATACAGAAACAATAGTCATTCGAGAAGGCTAAAACTCTCCTGAAGGTCTCCCTTCTACTCAATAAAAACCTCATTTCTATCTTTCCTTCTACCTCTATTTATAAGGATTTCCCAAGTAATTCCCCCACGCTCTTGTAACAGAATTCTGTTGTTGCCGCTCCTTCTAGTTGCTTCTCAATCCTTCTTGTTTCTTCTAGCATAGGTATACTTGATAGGTGGCCTGTCACTACCCAGGGGATCCAAAGACGCCTTGTCCTCAAGGTGGAAGTGTGATTCAACTGCAAAATTTGGAGTATCATATACCTGAATCATTTCTTTGGCAAGAATCCTTGCCGAGGCCAATGCAGAAAAGGAATATTAAGCAAACCTCATAACCTGTCACACCCACCTAAAAACTTTCCTATAGAATTTTTAGCACCCGTGCAGGTGGTTTAGCCACTTATCCTTCTGCTTAGCTGCCTCAGTCGGCTTCTTCCACTCCACCCAAACTCCCTGATCATCATTCTGCAGATCATTCATCATTGCTCTTAAGGACACTCCTGATTTCTCGCCCATCCAGAATTTCATGGTGTCCCCTTTTAGTGTCATCAACGTCTTGCCCATCCAGAATTTCATGGTTAAGAGCTTCCAAATAACTTGCGTACTCCCTAAACTCCCTAGCCATTGCATCCCCAACACCAAATCTGTACTGCCCAGCTCCAATGCTAAAAAATCTTCAACCGTGGTTAGCCCTTGCACCTCTAGAACTACCCCTCTACAAATCCCCTTCCTCTTTATTGATTTCCCTGTGCCCATTACTACTCCACAATTTGGTGTTTCTGTGGTTGGAAGTGGGCACTTTCTGGACCAATTCTAGATAAAGTTGTGGGTCGCACCACAGTCGACCAACATTGTTACCTCTTGCAAACAGACCAACATGCGCACTTCGCCTTTTTTGCACCTATGACCCATCGTATACTCCTCACTCCGGAAACATAATCCCTTGTCCCTCCTCAATTTCCATTCGGCATCAGGCATGCATTTGATATGCGTTTCCCTTCGAAGGTTCTTGTGCTTCTCACCCACCGTAATGGTCATTGTAAGGAATGAATCTGATTTAATTTGAGCTGGGTTAACTCTGTAACTCCTTTAAGCCGTGGTCTCTTTTGTACTTTCAAGAACCAGATTTCAGTCCTCCATTGTTTTGGCCACCTCCATGATTTGGCCCAACCTTTTGGGCCCAACAATCGAACTTCTGCTATGATATTGGCTTCAACCTATTCACGAATTTGCTTTCCTACACTTCATCATAATTCTCCTTCAACGAATTGCTTCTGCTGATGTTTGGTATCAACTGGTTTGTTGCCTTGATTAAGATCAAGGTCCTAGCTACTGCTGATAGTGCTCTATGATGCTGCTGAATCTAACAGAGAGGAATTAATAGGACAACAGAGTGTGATAGATATCATGTAATGTATTAATGGATTTGCTGGAATTGAAGTTTGTAGAACAGAGAATGAATTTATTATTCGGAAAGGACAATTGATCAAACAGATCCTAGGCATTCGAGAGGCTTGGAGCTCTCATAATTGGCTCAACCAACTACTCAATATTTTTCCTGCTTAATATATTCTAAGTATTTTTAACCAAATCTAACCGAATTTGTTACTGCTAACTGTTTCTCAATTCTTCTAGGTTCTTCTAGTGCTTGATAGGAGTCTATCAAATTTCCTTTAGTTCGCTCCAATTTCGTATGTGTTGGTGTCAATCCGCCAATAGAAACTAGGTGAAGGCCTCTCCATCGTAGCTTACCTCTGTTGCCTCTAATTTCTATGGTTCAGGGTTATAATTCAGAGCAAAAGTATTGCTCTGCCAAGGAGATCCACTGATCGGTATTTTCTCCATAGAATTTTCTCCACGATCTTTTTCAAAAGGGTTCTATCCAGACGATCTGAATCTTTCCAGCATTAATCTCTTCAAATCTTCCTAGGTTTGCACAGATTGGTGCTGATCTACCCTTCGAAACCATTCCTATGCATCACCGCGAAACAAGCTGTAGCGGCTTCCACTTGGATTTGTTGAAAAAATCTTTTCCGCCTTAGACAACCACCACCGTCAAATATCGTTATTTTGAGTTGGTCTTACAAATCCAACCCCATTGCTCGTTCTCTCCGTTCTGGTTGTAGCATCATCTTTTCAAACTGAGTTAATATCAAGCCTCATCTTTCCTCCAATACTTGAAATCTGTTTCCATTTGCCCTCGGATCGATGCTGTGATACCAAATGATGGTACCAACACAGATTATGAAGCAAATGAACAAAATGTAGAATTGTATTGCTAAGTGAAGATGAATTACAAAGTTTTGTTGAACTTCCTTAAGGTTCAACTCTCTCCCCACCCTAATTTCTCATTTTGTGAATATCTCAATTATTTTCCTAAATCCCCAAAATACCCCAATAACTTAACTATTATTCTGGAGTTCTGTCAGATTATTCTTCTTAACATAGTAACCTTGCAAAAAAAAAAAAGGGCAGAAAAAGAAACGGATTCAAAGACTGTCAGTTATATTGTAGCTGAAGGAAATGGAAACACATAGTGAACGATCTTCTTAATTATTGAAACTGTGTCCTTTCTCTACCCCTCGAACTTATGCCGTATCCCAAAGTGGAAGAGAAATCCTAAGTTATTTTGTCAATCATTTGAATATAGTTAAGCTTTTCGCATTTTTCACTTTCAATATAGAAATAAGTTTGATGTAATGTAATGTAATACTATAAAATTTCATGACTCTTAGAATTTATTCCTACTTGGAAAATTGAACACATCCAACTATTTGTGGATATTTCGTGAATGGAAGTTTCGTTGGAGAACCATAACCTTATTTTCAAGAATTCTTAGATTTTTTTTCTTTAATACTTAGAATGGGTTTGAAAGATCTGTGTGATTTATCTTTTATACTCCATTCAACAATATCATTTGGTGAGTTATAGTAGTCCTAAGTTTAGGCGCTCGGATATATATTGCCGTTGGTTGACATTAAGAGCTTATTTGTAATGAAACATTGACTTGTTTTCGACGATCACCTTCTGCTTCTTGGTTCTCTTATTGGATTATGTTTTAAATATTGTTGATATTGTAAAAAACTCGTGTTGATTGTGATGGGAGATACATGTCGACGTGGGGAGTAGTTTATTTTCCTGCTGTATAGTGAACATTCTGAGATTATGGAGTTGACAAAGTTGGGTTTAATATATAGTGAACATTCTTGCCAAGTTGTCCTTATTTATTTTGCCTATTTTGAACTTATATTTTTCAATATCAATCTTTCTAATGAACTTTTGAGATTTTGAACCAGGCTACCGTAAGTTTATGGGCAACAGGTGCGGCAGATATATCATCAGCTGCCTTGCTTATCATAAGGGATGTGGCTACAATGCTTGGTTCAAATTACTGGAACACCTGCTTATCAAAAATTTCTGTGGCCTATCTTGCTCGGAGTAGAGTATCAGAAATTGTGGATGCTAAGCATTTACAGTTCCTTAGGGATTCCATAGTTGAGTTGTACTCCCTGGATGTGCAAAAATCATCTGCCAAGGTCCTTGCTTCCATAAGTCAACTTGCCAAGATATTGCAGTGGGCTTTGCAAACGAAGAAGAAGGTATAGAGTTGGTCTGATTTGAGTGCCTTTTGATTTTGTGAGCATAATTAAAATGCAAACTAACTTTATCACATGTTCAGGATATAGGTGTATGATGTTACCCTTTGTATTGTTTATTTTTTCAAGTAAGTATATTTATTTATTTGTTTATGTTGCGAGGCAGGAAGCTGTTAAAAAGATATGCAGTTGGGAGTATGTAAACTGCATTGATCTGTGGGTGAGGTTCATATCAGCCAATACACGTGATTATGACCTTCAGCCATTGATGTTTATGACCATTCAGATTATAAATGGTCTAGCTTGCTTGTTTGCTGGTCCAAGATATTTCCCTCTTAGACTCAAGTGCATTCAGTGGCTTAGTTTTCTTTCCAGTTCTAGTGGATTTTTTATTCCAGTCGCTTCATTTGTACTGGATATTTTGGAATACAAGGTGGTTAAGGAGGGTGGAAGATCACGGAATACCTTCGACATTACATCAGTACTGAAGGTCAGGGATACTAGCTTCCACTGTTATTTTGCCAGATATGATTGCTTTCTTCGATGCTTTTAAATTTAGTGCATATCAGAACCTTCACTTACAATTAAACTATCATGTGCTGCAGTTGCCAAAATATTATCTAAAATCACAAAACTTCCAAGAAGAATGCCTTCTTTCGGTCATTGAAGAGCTTTCACTGCACTTTGCTCAGTGGAGTTACCACATCTCTTTCCCTGAGCTAGCAGCTATTCCACTAATTCGTTTGAGAAAGTTTTGTGAGATTACACTGGCTGAAAATCTTCGGCGTATGGTGAAGCGTTTTATTGATCAGGTACTAGTTATTTTTTGCTTTATTTTGATGCAACAATCCACATTTTTGTCGAGTCATGTATGTCTCCAGAAAATAAAGTGCGTTGCAACTGATATAGTCAAAATTTATGCTGAGGGACCAAAAGAATAGCCATTTAGGTCCTCAAAACTCTTAGTAAGGCTAGCAAGGATTTAAATCACCTTAACTCGGAACGGAAAGCAATGAATTGAACCCCTTTTCTGAATAATTTTATTCTTCTCAAACAAGCAAAAAAGGATGCTGAATATCCATTTGATGGTTTTAATTTCACAGCCACAGGTTGTTAGTCCACGTAACTTTTGAGCAAGTCAAACATATTTCTAAGCAAGTTACTTATTTTGACCCCAACTGGGATGATACTGTCAAAATATCTAAGAAAATACTAAATAAGTTTGACAAGTAAAAATCACTTAAATACCGTTAACAATTTAATAAAATTCATGTCCTATTCTAACTCGAGTTATACTGTACTAAAGATTATAAGATTAATTATAAAAATCTTTCTTAGTCATATGGCATTCTTCATAAGCTTGCTAATAATATTAACAAGTTTGCAACTGTATTTATAAAAGGACTACTAATAAAAGAAAAGGTAATATTTTTCAACCTAGACCATATTATCTCATAATCTTCTACAGATTTTCAATCTCATGTTTTGAAGAATGAAGAAATATTTTCTTGCTTATCTCATATCTTTTAAAGCTCAAAGAATTGTTTCCTTTTATGCAATCAAACATGACAATCTTGAGGATTGTTCTTCCGATGGTATTCTTCTGCATATTAATTTCTAGTTCAAAGTTACTCCCTCCCCCACCACGTTCGGTTCTTTTTTGGTCCTTGGCTTGGTGTATTTTGCACACCCACTGTTCTGAGTTCCTTCTGTTGTATCTGCAGGTGGAGCAGAATGTGGACTTTGTACAGAGAAAAAGAGATGAGGTGCCTTTTTCCCCAAGTGATTACCAATCTGTAGACTCATTTCTTCAGGTTTGTACAATTTGAAATCAACTGCCAATAGTTCTGTGAATTAAGGAATGTAATTGATCTAATTTAAATTGATGGTTCACACGCAGCTTGAAAAGTCCATTCCCCAACCATTTACTCAATATTACAGAGGTGTCCTGGAAAAGGCATCTCAAAGGAGTTCGCGTGAATGTGGAAAGATGAGGTAAGTTACTTCTTTCCTCTGTCTAGCTTGAGACCTAGAAGAATATAACTATTTCTAAGGGGGGTCAAGTGGCTTGAAATTTGCTTCAGAAACCTCCTTTGATGACGGTTCCCACTTGGACTTATATCATTCTTCTTAGTGTTTGGGGGTGGTAGTAGGGGGTTTTTCGATCATGCACCATGTATAGAATGATGGCTATGGAGGGCGAGAATGATAACTGATTTAAATGGTTTCTTTTCTGATTTCTCTCTTGATTTTTGGTTTTGTTGGGGTACTAGTAATTGCATGAATGAAATGTCAAGTATAGTTGGTAAACCTTGCTTGGTCTATCTGCTTCAACAAAATCCTGTGAATAGGTGTCTGTATTGGGCGAGTTAAATTGGTTTAGAAATGCATGCATGCCAAATCAAAGCAGTCCATCTTGGAGGTTTTCATCTTGTACGGTTTGTTTGGCTGAGTTAAACAAGTAACGTGGTCTTTAAGTGCTCCTTGGACTGTTAGATTTTATTCTCTGTAAGCGCCCTGCCTCAAGATTCGAGAGCATTATCTTGCTTAGAACATCTCCAAGAGGCCCTTGAAATATAAAATGCTCTCCATTTTAAAGAGTCGACCCTTAAATTATACTTCAAGATACTCTTTAAATTAACATTATAAAATAGAGACTCCAAATTTAAGGAGTCGAATCCACTCTTTATAATTAAATACATTTAAAGTATTTCAATTTTTAATAGAGAAAATAATATAATAATTTGGGTGGAAGCTAGTTGAAATAGAAGCTATAGAAAAATAATAAATATTTTTCGAGAGAAGTAAATTTAAATGTTAAATATAAATAGCTTATTGGAATTTAAAAAATTTTGCTCTATAAATTTATATGTTCTCTAAGCTATAAAATATACTCTTTAAAAATAGTCTATTGGGTGCATTAATAAGTCTAAATAGCATGACTAACCATTTATACAAATCATACTTAGTTTTGAAATCAGTTTTTCACTCATCACCTTCTCTCATCCTAATTTTATTGTTATGTTGATCGCTCGACAGTCTATGAACATTCTACAAGTTACATCTTTCTTCGGCACGACTAGCACTGACACGACACATGGACTCGTGCTTTTCCTCACGTACCCTTTGCTCATCAATTATTCTACTTGTCTTTGAAGTTCCTTGGTTTCATTGGGATTACTCCAGTAAGCTAGTCTGATTGGAATGAGAGTTCTAGGTATGAAGTTAATTTGATGCTCAATGCCTCGGATGGGTACCCACTTGGCATGTCCTCTGGGGCACGTCTTTGAATTCTTGCAACAAAGTAGCCAAACTAGAGATGGGTGTTTTAGATTCATCAAAGTTTAGTGATTTCTTATAAACCAATAAGATCATAGGTCGGTTCTTAATTACTGATTTCTTCAATTCACTCCCCTTAGCAATAAAATTCACTTTCGACTTTTTTTTTTTCCCTCTCGTAAGACTTTTTTCTTTACTCTCTTGTGGTTCTACTATTTTTTTTTTTACCTCGTAGTTAGCCACCTCACTTTTTCTCTTATTTTCTTGTTGTGAAAGATCAATCTTGTTTCCCTTTTATCTCAATCTTTTATCTTCCGAACTTTTAAGTTTGGTTTGATCTACATACTTGTGCTAGTGTTAACGGAGCAAGAGTAATTGATTTTCCATCCTTAGTAAAGCTGTACCTATTCTTGTACCCATTATGCATCACCTTCCTATCATATTGTCATGGTCTCCCCAACAAAATGTGATTTGACATGCATAGAAACTACATCACACATTATCTTATCATGATACGTCCTTATTAAAAAACTCACCAACACTCGCCTATTCACCTTAACCTCTCCACATTCATTCAACCATAGCAATTTGTAAGGTTTAATATGTTTTAGCATAGTTGATTCCAATTTTTCAACAAGTGTAGTGCTAGCCACATTGGTACAACTTTCCCCATCAATAATCATACTACATATCTTATTGTTGACGTGCCATCTCGTATGAAATATGTTCTCCCTTTGTTGTTCCAAGTCATCCACTTTGATTTGAGCACTAAGAGCTCACCTTGTGACCAATAGCTCTCCTACTGTATATTCTACTTTCTCACCATATCTAGCATCTTTCAATTCTGGCATGTCCTCGTAATCACCTTCACTATCACTCACCACTTTTCAATTGTCTTGTAGAATGATCGTCCTTTTGTTTGGACATTGAGAAGCAATGTGCCTTGATATCAAGCACCTAAAGCATTTGATATTCCGACTCTTAGGGGGTTGGGAATCCGCCTTGAATGTAGTTTTGCTAGCAATTTCCTTTCTTCCCTTCGAGAGCTCAATCCTACCATTTGAAATAGCCCCATCACCTTTACTGTTGTCCCACTTTGGCTTCCACGAAAAGGACCCGAAGAGTCTTTAATTCTCCCCATGTTTCAATAGGCCGCTTATGATTTCTCCTCCTAGAAGTTGATATTTGATCCCACCAAATGATAGCGTAATCTGTGAACTCAACAGCGGCAAGTATTTCCTTTTTCAATAAGTTCCATCTTCTTCTCCACTCCAAATATGCCTATGTAAATCAGCAAGCAATGCTTCTTGCCTATCCGAACTACCTTTCAAAAATTGCCGTACCATCTCTTCCATCATGTCTTGATTATTCTTATTTTTCCCATTTGAAGTAGAATCGTCTGTCAGACATCCTAAATCTAAAATAATATTTGCCCTACGTGTATCACTCAACCTGATTTTTTCCCTCTATTAGTCTCATTCCCTGCTTTTTTTCGCTCAATGCTTCCTTGCAAGTGCTTCAAAGAATTAATTCGATCTTAATCAAAATTGAATCCTTGTGGAGTTCAAACAAAAAATTGAGCAAGGAAAAATTTGATTCTAGAATTACTCAAGAAGTAGGAATTGAAACTCGAATGAAACACTAAGGATAAATTCAAGATGGTGTTTTCTTAAATTTGAATTGGACACTTTTTTTTTAAACCACTTGAACTTTTTTTGCAATTTTCAGATTTTTTCTTACTGGACACTGGAGAATTCAACAAGAAGCCTAAAAACGGAATTAAAGTCTAGAAATATCAAAAGATACCACGGTTATTGTATCCATCGTGTTTATTTTTTCGAACCCAACATGAAACTTGTCCATTTGCTTATTGTGATTGATGTTTCATTTACCGTCGCTTGAACAAGTAATCCAATGACTTTTTCGACCTTCTTTGCTAGTGACCTAGTCATTGATACTTCACGATCAACGCAAGTTATGCACTGAATTCCTAGTTACGTGACAATATCCTCTGTTCACTTTGCAGTTGCAAGCAGACTTGTTAGAACTAATAATTAACTTTTCAATAATTGTTGTTTTTTTGGAGTTTTTTAAACTGCACGTGGCATAATTTGAGTGATTATATAATTAGAGAATGTAATGTCAACAAGAGGATTCATGTGACTGATCCAAAATTTATTATTTGGAAAAAAAAAAACTTAGCAATAACAATATGAGAAAAAGAACATATTATTCAGCAGAATCATTAAGGGCCTGTTCTCTTTACCATTTTCAAGATCTTTTCTGTTTTCGATTTTTCAAAACAGTGAAAATGCGTTCTCTTTCCCATTTTCGAAAATGCGTTTTTGAAAACAAGTTAAAAATTTACAAAGAAAACCCAAAATGATAAATTTTTCGTTTTCGGTGTTTTCAGTTATAATCAAGTCAAAAATTTCAAAACGCGTTTTGGGTGTTTTGAGAACAATTTTTCAAAATGTCCAAAAGAACACATTTTCAACAATCTTAAAATGGATACTCAAAATACAAAATCCAAAATGAATTCAAAATTCAAAACACAAAACTGAAATACAAAGTTCATTTGTTATCCGCCATGTCTCCCGCAACTCATCTATGATCTTTAAATTTGTTTCCACTCATCTTCTAATGTTTCTGGTTATTGAAGTTAAAATGTGCCTATTTTAGTTTCGAGATTGAGAAGAATTTACCATAGCTCAAATTTTAAATAATTGGTCTATATATCATTCGTTAAACGTAATATTCAGCTGAATCATCTAATGTTTCTTGTTAGGTCCATGTATTTTTTTTCTTCAAAAGCATTGATCTCCTAAAAAGAATCGATTTGGTCAAATGAATTTATTGTAGTTTAGAACAAAGCAAGTCTATTGTAGGTGATTATATTATGGGAAATGCCACTTGAACAACCCCCTGTTTAAACAGGGGGTTGTTCATATAGCACCTCTCTTATATTATACATGTACATTACTGGTCTGGTCAACTTGTATTCTTGCACTCTTCTGTCAAAGCATTCTTTTAGAAGTCTTATCTGGATGAAAATGAGCGCCTTGAGCTTTTTTATTCTTTTGGATGTATCTGATCGACCTTATCCTGTTAAATATTGCTGTAGTTTGTTGGAGCCGAGAAAATCAAAGAGGAACAAAGCAGAGCATAGAAGGGGAATTGCTGCCAAGGAAAATCACCGTGCAGGTGAAAATGGAATGGTTGGTTCAAAGCGGAAAAGAAAAACTGTGAAAGTACAATAATTACACAGATTTTATTTTATTTTATTTTTTTGAGGCTGGAATTTCAAATCATTACCCTTTTTTTTTTTTTTTTTTAAATCGTTAACAGAATTTTGGAACTCTAATGACTGGCCATGTAATTTTATGTTGGGACATGTAAGTAGCACGGTTGGTTATTATGTGCTAACATTTAAGTAGCACGGTTATAATGTGCTATCTTTTAGGAGTCAAAAGTAGCAAGGATGAATCCTGAATTGTAGTTCAAGTTCATGTCATCAGATTCTTATTAGGTAGATTATAACAGTTTCTCTGTTAATCTTTGAATAATTGTACTTCTCTTATACAAGAAGAAACAGTTGTGTTCCTATCATGTTAAAATGGTATCAGAGAACAATGATTTTTGGAGTTCCCATTAAATATTCTCTCTATCATTTAGTCATGTTTGGTATCTTAAAAGAAGGATGTCCAGTGCAAGTACACAACATAATCCTAAGGCTGCTTTGCAATTAAGTCATGAGTCGGTTTGCAAATCACAGAACATTAATTGATGCGAACAAACATAGTAATGGTAGTTACGAAATTCACACAACATTGATTTAAACCCAAGAAAGTCAATAATCAATGTTTAGAGCTTGATTCAAAAATATTGAATTAAAGAACAAATGAACTAAAGAACAAAAAGAAGTCACAATATGTTGATTTCGTCATCACAAAATTCAAGAATCTTACTTGGACTGTTAAATGCCAAAAGAATTAATTTTTGGTAAGTTTGGAAATTAATTTGATGAAAGAACAAGAAGGAAGCAAAAGATACCACAAAATAATTGTGTTTTTACACTGGCAAAAATAATCCTATTTATTTGAAACTTTTAAAATCCTAGTAAAAAATGGAAATAAGCTCTAAAAATAATGAAAGATTTAACAAAATAGAGTTTTAACTAAAATAGAAAATTATACGAAATTTGAAAAATTCGCGATCGGAATTATAATATGCGGTCGCATATACCATTTGATGTCCTCAATCTATTTTCGGTAGGCATGCGACCGTATGTTTGGTTCTATGCGGTTGCCTCAACTTCTTTGTCCATTACTTGAATCAAGTTGCTTCACTTTGTTCCGTCTTCTCCTTTTCCCTTTGCTTATTGTGATCAATGCTTTGTCCACATAGATTGAGTAAATAGCCTAATTGCTTCTTTGACCCTCTTTGCTCGCAATCTGGTTATATGCCCTTCCTCAACGATCAATTGATCCTTACCCGGACTTGCCCTCGTACCATGGATCACATCAACCCTTTCATCTTCGAATGGATTCGACCTTGAATATGTACCTGCATCAAAGAGAAAAGATCAGACATTAAAGGTAGCCGAAACATTATACTCATCGGGAAGATCTAGTTTGTAGTCATTGTCATTAATCTTTTCAAAGATTTGTAATGAACCATGTCCCCGTAACTGCAACTTCGACTTCTTTTGCTGGAAAACACTCTTTCCTCAAGTGCGCATAAACCCAATTCTCGGGTTCAAATGTAACTCTTTTCTGTCATTTATTTGCTTGAGAAGCATAATGATTGTTTTATTTTCAATTTGCATCCTTACCTTTTCATGGAATGATTTCACCAAGTCGATCTTCTTCTTTCCATCTAAACTATCTCTATCATCAGCAGGTAAATAAATTAAATCCAAAAGTATTAGTGGATTAAAATCATATAAAATTTCAAAAGGCGAACAAGAAGTAGAGCTTGTGGTCCTATTATATGCAAATTCTATGAATGGTAGCAACCCTCTGTTGTCGATTTTTATATCCCGCAAGTGTACGGATCATAACAAGTAATAAAGTTGATTTTTTGAGTCCGGATTATCGTTCACACGATGACTATACTTTAGTCTTAACCTACTTTTCCAAACTACTATTTGATAAAAGACAAACAAATAAAGGATTGTGATAGTTGTGAATATTGATTTTCTAAAATGAACTAAATGCCTAAAACAAATGAAAATTATGATGAAATAACAAACACAAATGGATAAAAGATTCTTGTATGTATGATATATTATAGCAAAACAACTTCATCTAATGATCACCTTAGTTCCCAATTCAAGATTCATAACCTAATGTAGTGTTTGGTCGAATTCTCCTACAGTATTCAATTTACCCCTCTCGAGTTCTCATTGAGCCTATTTAACTAATTTAATTTCATATCTATATGCGAATTACCCTTAGTTAAACGAGTTATGGCACTCGGAATTCATATAACGACCGCAGTACTAGGTATATGTATCTCTACACGTTATACTTCTTTATCGGATTTTATTACACGTTCTAAGTCTCAAACTCACCTCTCGATTCGTAAGAAACTCAATGGATCATCAATTTATTGATCAAGTAATTCAATGCATTGCAATCATAATAAAATCAACACATGGAAGAATAAAACACAGAATTGTTGAATTAAAGAACTAAGAGTCTCAATAGATTACATTGTTTGTCCTAATAAGGAATTTAGCTAAACATGATGAAAAAGATGAAATAAATAAACATATTCGAATACATAACCAGATTTAACTGATAAAAAAGATGGAAAAGAATCAGCTCTTGCACCAAGATCTTCTTCCGCTTCCAATCCTTAATTTGAACTCCAATCCTTGATGTATTTCTTCACGCGAATTCCTCTTCGATCTTGTGTTTTTCTCTCAATTTTACAAAGTGTGGAACCTTCTTTTCAATGTGTGAGAACCCCCTTTTCAATGTGTGGGAACCCTCTTTCAATGTGTGGGAACCCCCTTTTTCAATGCTTCCTTAGGTCTATTTATACTTTTCTACACGTTTTTGGCCAATTTAGAGTCTTTTTGTGGGGGTTTTCACGGTCCAAACAATAAAAACCTTAAATATGTAGCGGCGTAGCACCTAGGTGCCACAATTGCAGCGCTTGGGCGCTGAAAATCTGTTATTTTCTGGGTAACACAGCGCCTGGGCGCTAGGTTGTAGCGCCTGGGCGCTGTGTCGCTGTTTCAAATTCTGCGCATTTTTTAGTAGTTTTGTCATAACTTTCTTCCCTGATATTTGATTGAGGTAATTCAAGATGCGTTGGAAAGCTAACTTAAAGGGCTACAACTGTTCTTCAGAAATCATCTTCAAATTAGATCGTTTGCTATGTCAAATATGGATCACAATATGAGTATAAAAATCGATGCATAACTCTTTCTGTCCTAAATTGATGTGTGATCATATTTTGACGATATTTTATCTTTGATGTCTTCCTTTATCCAATTGGCTCCTAGTACTCTCTAATCTTCATCGTGAGGTTCTTCACAATTTTTGAGCACTTGCACTTCAGTCCCCAAACTTTGGATCTGCCTCTTTTTCGCTAATTTTGCTTTCTTTTCTCCAATTCTTCATCATCCATCGAGTTTCACCTAATAACACATTATATCATAAATTAGGCTATAATCTCATTAAAAGAACCACAAAATGTCATAATTTGAAGCCCAGATAAGTGTATAAAATGCACTTATCACCTTCCCAACTCTTCAAATTCTTATTAACTATAGTGCGCAACATTGTATTATGGTCCATTAACAACCTTAGTTTGCTCATCCGTTTGTGGGTGATAACTAGTAAAAAACATAAACTTGGTTCCTAATTTATTCTACAAAATTCTCCAAAAGTTATTAAGGAACTTTACATCCCTATCCAATACAATGCTTTTAGGAATCCCATGCAAGCGCACTTTCATTTTTAAAGAACAAATCCGCAATATTAGTGACATCATCAGTTTTAGACATGCAATGAAGTGTGCTATCTTACTAAATCTATCTACCACCACAAATATGGAATCTCTTCCTTCTTAGTCCGAGGCAAACCCAACACAAAGTGCATAAACACATCAACCCAAGGTTCATTATGAACATGTAATGTCATATACAAACACTGAGATAAAACCTTAGACTTGCCATTTTTACAAGTGATGCATCTACTACAAATCCGATCAACATCAAATTTCATCTTAGGCCAATAAAAATGTTCACCTAACATCTCTAAGATCTTTTTAACTCCAAAATGACCCATTAAACCTTCACTATGTGCTTCACGTACTAACAATTCACTCATTGAACATTTAGGAACACATAACTTATCTTCTCGAAATAAATATACATCATGCCTAAAGAATTTATCTATAACACCCCTGTCACATGATTCGTATAAATTAGAAAAATTAGGGTCATTAGCATACACGTCCTTAATATATTCAAATCCTAACAATTTGACACTTAAAGAAGTTAGAAGTACGTACCTCCTTGACAAAGCATCCGCCGTCACATTTTCTTTACCTTGTTTGTACCAAATAACATATGTGAATGTCTCAATGTACTCCATCCAACTCGCATGTCTCTTGTTTAGTTTATCCTAGGGCTGGATATGGTCCAGTTCGGTTTGGTTCTACAGAGAACCGAACCGACCCAACCCGAAATTTTCGGGTATTTAATAAGTGAAATCGTCGGGTCCAAATTTAATTACGGACCTGTACGGGTTCGGTTTCATTCGGTTCAGTTCGATTCCCAAATTCCATACAACAATTAATTTTTTTAATATTTACAACGCTACATTAATTTAACTAATGATATGTTCAATTTTAGCTCTTACAAAATAGCGTAGTCTAATCCCATGATATCGTTTGCACCTCTTTTTGTCCAATTTTTCATAGATTTAACTGTTAAAATCACAAGAAGAGGAAGATAGCGAGCTTACAATAATGAAGAAAGGCGTAGCCGAACTTCCAATTTGATTTTTCCAGAACAACACTAGGTAGAATAAGAGATTTGGGTAAAATTTAGATCAATTTGAATAAGTTGGGTTTGAGCTTTAAATTAGAAATATAGAAATCATATTTTGAGTTTGGGTTAAAACAATTAGTTAACAAATTTATTTAGAAAAAAATAAAATAATTTAATTTATTTAAAATTAAAAAAATAATTAGGGATATTCGGTTCTGGGTTTAGAACCAAGAACCGAACCAAACCCGTCAGTTTTCGATTCGGATACCCGTTCGAGTATTTAACTTAAGAAGAACCGCTCGGTTCGATTCAGATTTGGTTCAGGAGTTTTGTCCAGCCTTAGTTTATCTTAACCCCTTAAATGCTTCAAGAACTCATGGTCGGTGTGAATCATGAACTCCTTTGGCTATAGGTTGTGCTGTCATGTCTCTAAAACTCAAACAAGTGCATACAACTCCTCTCATATGTAGGATAGTTGAGAGATGTTCCACTTAGGTTCTCACTAAAGTACATTATCGATCTTCGTTCCTGCATCAAGTCAGCTTCAATACATATTCTTGAGGCATCACATTCAATCTCAAAAGTATTGTTAAAATTTGAAAATGATAAAATCGGTACGGTGTACAACTTATCCTTAATAGTGTTAAAATCATGTTCTTGTTCGATGTCCCAATGCAATCTTACACATGTGAGTGATGTGGCAAGTGTGCTAAAGTCTTTACAAAACGTCTATAAAAGCTAGCTAACCCATGAAGGCTTCTTACCCTAGTGACTCTTTTAGGTATTGGCCACTTCTTGATGACTTTGATTTTCTCCACCTCTACTTCAATTCCCTTTGCACTAACAATATAACCGAGAACAACATTTTTCATGCACAATATACACTTTTTAAAATTAGCATAAATTTTTTCTTGCCTTAAGATCACAACACACATTTTAAATGCCCTATATGCTCATTTAAATCTTTACTATATACTAAGATGTCATCGAAATAAACTACTACGAATTTACCTATGAATACATACAAAACACGATTCATTAACCTAATAAATGTGATAGGTGCACTAGTAAGTTCAAATGGCATGACTAACCACTCATACATCCCATATTTAGTTTTAAAAGTAGTTTTCCACTCATCTCATTCACTCATTCTAATATGATGATAACCACTTTTAAGATCAATTTTACTAAAGATACATGATCCATGTAATTCATCTAACATATCATCTAATCTAGGAACATGATGACGATACTTTACCGTTATATTGTTGATGGCCTGACGTCGGCACACATCCTCGAGGTCCCATGTTTCTTTGGCACAAGTGGCATGACACGACACATGGACTCATACTCTCCCTCACATACCTTTTGCTCATCAATTCTTACACTTGCCTTTGAAGTTCCTTAGTCTCCTCGGTATTACTCTGATAAGTCAGCCTATTTGGAATGACAGCTCCAGGTATGAAATCAATTTAATGTTCAATGCCTCGAATAGGTGGTAGCCTACTAGGCATGTCTTCCGAGAACACATCTTCAAATTCCTACAATAAAGACGTAACCAAACTAGAGGGGTATATTAAGCTCCTCAAGATTGAGGAGTGACTCCTTATAAACCAACAAAATCATAGGTTTGTTCTCAACTACTGCTTTCTTCAACTCATTCTCCTTTGCAAAACAAATTTCTCGACTTTTCTCTCCTCTCGAAATATTTTTTTTTCTTTTATCTTTTGTGCCTCTACTATTTTTTTCTTACTTTTAGCAACCTCAATATTTTCTCTTTTGCTCTCTTGTTGTGAAAGTTCAATCTCACTCTATGTTTCTCTCAATCTTTTTTCTTCCTCACTTTTCAATTTGATTTAATCTTTATACACTTGTTGCTGTGTCAACGGCGCAAGAGTAATAGATTTTTCATCCTTAGTAAAGTTGTACATATTTTTGTACTCGTCATAAATCACATTACTATCATATTGCCATGGCCTCCCTAACAAGATATGTCTGGTATTCATAAACACTACATCACACATCACTTCTTCATGATACCTCCCAATTGAAAAATTCACCAACACTCTCATATTCACTTAACCTCTCTGCATTCATTTAACCATTGCAATTTGTAAGGCATATGATGTTTTAGCATAGTTAATCCCAATTTTTGAACAAGTGTAGTGCTAACCACATTGGTACAACTACCCCATCAATAATCATACTACATACCATATTGTTGACGTGGTATCTCGTATGAAATATGTTCTCTCTTTATTGCTCCAAGTCATCCACTTTGATTTGAACACTAAGAGCTCGTCGTTTAACCAATAGATCTCCCATTGCATACTCCACTTTCTCACCATCACTAGCATCCTCCAATTTCGGCACGTCATATTTACCCTCACTATCACTCACCACTTCTCAATTGTCTTGCAAGATCATCGTCCTTTTGTTTGGACTTTGAGAAGTAATGTGTCCTGATCCCAAACACCTAAAACATTTGATATCCCGATTCATAGATGATTGGGAACTTTTTGGGTGTAGTGTTGTTAGCAACTTCTTCTTTTCCCTTCGGTAGCACAGTCCTTCTTTTTGAAACAGCCCCATCACCTTTATTATTATCTTACTTTTGTTCCCCTTCCTCTTCAATTGTCTCTCCACCTTCATAGATATATGTGGTATGTCCTCCAATTCCAACTAGTGTTGTAACTCTACCACATTAGCTATCTCCCTTTTCAAATCATTCAAAAATCGAGCCATGGTGGCATCCCTATTCTTCAACATTCGTTCTAATTATAGCAATCTCCATCTTCTTGTGATAATCCTCCACATTTCGAGAACCTTAGTAGAGGTTTTGTAATTTTTTATGAAGCTCCCTATAATAATGATTAGGCAAGAACCCCATCCTCATGATAGCCTTCAATTCTTCCCATTTATTAATATGCCTCACGATTCCTTCTCCTAGATATTACTACTTGATCCCATCAAATGATAGCATAATCGGTGAATTAGAGTAACACAATCTTCACCTTCTTTTCCTTCGAGTAGTTGTGGCAATCAAATATCAACTCTACCTTCTTTTTCCACTCCAAGTATCCCTCCTAATCACTCCTCCTTTTGAATGAAGGAATGATCATTTTGATATTACCCAAGTTTCTATCAACATTATCTCCAATAAGATCTCTACACTTCCTTTCATGCCTAACTCCTCGATCCCTCATTCTTCCTAACTCGACATCCACCAATGCATCCTCATTAATCTCACTACCCTATTTCCATTCACCACCAAAATTCGCTCTATGACCCCGCTTACCTTGCCTCCTGGCATTGGGAACTTCCGGATGTTGTTTCTTATGAAAGTTAGAAAACATTGCATCTGGCCTATCCAATCTATCTCTAATGTCACCAAATAGCCGTTTGAACTGTCGTATCACCTCATCTGATATATTGACCTGATTATTATTCCCGCTTGAAGTAGATTCGTCTCTGTCAGACATCCTAAATCTAATTCAATATTTACCTCACGTGTATACGCTCGTGTATTACTCAAATTGGCTTTTTCCCTTTATTAGTCTCACCACTCTACCTTTTCCCACTCAATGTTTCCTTGCAAGTGCTTCAAAGAACTAATTCAATCTCAATCAAAATTCAATTCTTGTAGAGTTTCAAACAAAGATTTGAGTAAGAAAATTGACTCTAAAATGAATCAAGAAGTAGGAATTAACACTTTGAATGGAACGTTAAGGATAAACTCAAGAAGTGATTTCTTGAATTAGAAATAGACACTTTGACTTTGTGACTAATTTTTTTTAATCAAAAAAGAAATTGTATGCTGCTGGTAAATTTTTGGATTTTTGGATTTTTTTTTCTCGAAAATTCAACAACGATGTCAGCAAAAGAAAATGCAACTGATTTGGATGTTAGATTAACACACAAACAAGTTTTGAATTTTTTTGATATTTTATGGATTGAAGACTCAAAAAATGAAGAACACGAAGAATGACAACTAAAGACTCAAACAAAAAGAAAAAAAAATGATATAACCTTGATTTTTTGAGCCTTGCTCTGATACTAACTGATGCGAAACCATGTAACAATAGTAGTTGCGAAACCTACACGAGATTGATTCAACCCAAGAAAGTCAATAATCAATGTTTAGAGTTTGATTCAAAAAAATATTGAACCAGAGAACCAACACAATCGCCGATAATATATTGATCCCGTGATCACAATACTCAAGAATCTTACAGGCATAGTCACTGGTATTATTGGTCATGTTGTAAGTCCTTCTCTGTTTTGCTGCCAACTTTATCATCATTGAATTGGACCACTCTACATTGCTTGTTTAAGTTACAAATATTCATAACTTTTATCAATTGGTCACTAAATTGTAATAAAGAAAAGATGGGTGATGTATATGTGACAGGAAGGGATTGCGGTGGGCAGAAGCTTTGCAATGTACAAGAATTACCAAATAGATGGGAACAAAGAGATGATAGGTTTTGGGATGATGAATATTGTTGATTCTTGCGCTTCATGTTACCTCACAGCTGGTATGGACCTCATTCTTTTTCACTTTTATTCGTAGTCACGAGATTCGACCTGTTCAATTAGGAGATGATCCCTAGTTCTATAATTTCTAGACTTAAAACTCAAATAAATAATTTATAAATTCAGTTAAAGTCGAACATTAATTTCAACAATAAATTCATAGCTAACTAAAAATCAGATTTTTAATAAAATTTGATGAAATTTGATGAAATATGTGGTTAAAAAACTGTGAATCTCATAAAATACTTGATTAAAATTAATTGTTCAATTTGACTTAATTTTTTTACTAAGATTTTAATCCACACCAACAAGGACTTATATTTTATGAGCTTCACTACTATTTCTCTTCTATTATCTTTATAAATGATTTATAAAATTTACAAAGGGGGCTTGTATAAAAAAATTAATCCACACCACCGACTTATATTTTATGAGCTTCACTACTATTTCTCTTCTATTATCTTTATAAATGATTTATAGATTTTACAAAGGGGGCTTGTATAAAAAAATGTGATGTATAATATTATGAGAAGTGCCACAAGTACATAATGGTGTCCATAATTACACGTGACTCTGGATCCAACCCTTAATTCAAATTTCATACTTTAACATCAACAGTAGGATTTTGTCCACATCACATTATGGACATCATTATGTACCCAAATTATGTACACATAGAATTTTCGTAATATTATTCATTATTTGTGTGCCTCAAGTACAATTGTAACACTACAGAAACTCGATTAGGCTGGACCAGGCCATGTGGGTCATTAGAAAACCGGATTTGCCATGAATGTTGATTTGAACCCCTTTTATGTCCCAAGTTTTGGCTGAATGTGGTTGATTACTAGGCTTATATTAGTACATCTACAAGGGGTAGTTTATATTCTAAAACTCTAAAATTTCGACAAAGAAAAGAAAAACAAATGAATAAATTCTATAATACATAAGCTTTTTAACTCCAACTTTATTGTAAATAAATAAGAAAAGAAGTCTGATATGAGAGGTTCGAAATTTAAAAATGCTGTTTTGCATTTTCCAGTGCCATTTTCGTGATCGACAGTGAACTTCAATGCAGGATGCAAAACAGCAGTTTCTAACATAGTGACGGCATTTGCAGTGATGATCACATTGTTGTTCTGGACTCCATTGTTCCATTACACTCCACTTGTTGTCCTTTCTGAAATTATAATTGCTGCAATGCTTGGCCTCATAGACTATGAAGCTGCAATTCATCTTTGGCATATTGACAAATTCGACTTCGTCGTGTGCATAAGTGCGTACGTTGGTGCCGCCTTCGGGAACATTGAAATAGGCTTACTCATGGCTGTAAGCACTTTCTCTTCATCTCAATCCATTTTTCGAGACTAGCACGGCCCACCTTTTATTAAGTTTGGGGTTTCCATCTTAAAAAATCAACCTTATTAAGAAAAATAGTCTAAACTCTTATATGATTGGTCCATATTTTGATAATTAATCAATGTGAAATTTATCCTGAATATGAAATCCATGTGCTCTTTTTTGAATTTAAGTTGGATCAAATTGCTCGTTGAAACTTAATGAGCTTTAATACCATATTAAAATTTGGGGTTCCATATCAAAATGTCAACCTTATTAAGAAGATTAGTCCAAATCCGTATATGTTGGTCTATATTTAAGTAATTATCTGGTATGGATTTATCCCTTAATACCTTTTAACCTATGTTGAGCTATTCATGAACCATGGTTGTGCCAATTTGACACCTAAATCACAAACTAATTGTACTTTTCCATTGCAGGTTGGATTTTCTATGCTTAGGGTATTATTATTTGTTGCAAGGCCAAGGACATTAGTTCTTGGTAACATTCCAAATTCCAAGATTTACAGAAATGTTGATCAATATCCCAATACCAATAATGTTCCTGGAGTTCTTATACTTGAGATTGATGCTCCTATCTACTTTGCCAATGCTAGCTACTTGAGAGAGAGGTAGAAATTCTAACATATAACGATATGTATATATGCCTTGTACAAAACATTGTTTCTTTTGACAAGATTGTTTAATCGTTTTTCCAGAATTTCGAGATGGATCGATGATGAGGAAGACAAGTTAAAATCTTCGGGAGAAACCAACTTACAATATGTTATACTTGACATGAGCGGTAAGTGAAGAACTTGAAAAATATTACTTAATTTAATCTCTTAGAAGAAAATGTTATTGAGTTTCCCTTGGATTAGCAGCCGTTGGAAACATTGATACGCTCTTGCTGGGGGTCCCTCCCGAGAGAAGGAGAATGTTATATGTTCGCCATTCTTTCTTATGAGCGGACCCAGCCCTCGACCAAAGCCATTAAGGCAATGGGCTAGGCCTCCAATCTTAAGAGGCCTAAAAAAAAAATCATGTTGGTTGATGGAGCAATCAATGACCCAAAGCAGATTGGAAAAAATGTCAAGAGCAACGTGTAAACACCAAAAAAAAAAAAAAAGGAGATGAAAAATAAGTGAAGAAAAAGCATTTTTTTCACCATTGCCAAACCACAACTGTTTGATTTATACAGATCTTGAAAATTTCAACCAATATTGTAGCGCTATGTTGAACAAAACTCCTATGCTGCTTTTCCAAAATGAAAAATTAATACCTTGCAACTATTTTTCACTAAGCTTTCATTTATCAATTTCAAATGGAATATCATTTCACCATTTTCCCTCATTATAGTAGCAAAAGTAATTGGATTGAGATAATCAATTAAATAAAAAGTGTGGATATGAAAAGGAAATGGAATTTTACCTGGTAAGGAAGGGAATGGAGAGTAAACCTACTGAGTAGAGCAAAAGTGTGTTTGGAGCCACAGTGAATTTCTCACCTAATGAAGAAAGAGAGAAAGTTTCTAGGGGTAAAAGATAAACAATAAAAAAGTGCACTATTGATTCGTAATTCATTGCCTATCTAGCAATTTAGTCACTAAATTTTCATTAGCCCTTGTTATGCTTATAAAAAGATTTTGTTTAAGGGCCTCATAATAATTATTTGTTTAGGGCCTCACAATTTTCCAGGCCAGTCTTGCTTATGAGAGCGGATGTATTTGGTTATAGGCAACTCAGTTGGATCTTATTCTGGCGAGAATGGCCCTACTCGCTCATTAACGTCGTGGGCACATTTTACTCTTATTGAGGAGCTCCATCAATTAAGGTTGGTCCAGAAATTGCCTTTTATCATATTTTATTGCACCTTTTTGTAGTTTTCTCCACTAAACCACCCTTCAAAATTCCATAGAATTTGTAAGGCGTTGCCATTTAAGCTTCATATACCGCTACACTTCAACGTTATCAGAAGTACTTTTCTAAATAGTCAACTGCTGATAAAAATTTTAACTGCTACAAGTCTTAAAAGCTCAAATAAAAAAGAACTTTGATTTTAAGATCTTCGGATTCAATCTCCATCTCACCTAAAATTTATTTCTTCTCGAGCAAACATTATTTTCTTGAACCATTGATTAGAATCAGCATTCACATACACAAAAGGTGCCTTCAAAGCCAGGTTCATCGATACATCGAATGTGAGCATTGTTAATGTAATAAATATATTAGGTTAAGGGTAGTTTTGTCTTTTATATTTCTTTTGTTTTGTAGTATATAAACTCATTTGTATCTTTACAATTTGCCCTGATCTTGGAGGCTCTAAAATCAGTTTCTCTCTTCTTCATTTTTTGGTTCTTCTTCTCCTTTGTTTGATTTAGCATTATGGTTTGTATTTTTCACATGGTATCAGAGTGGTAGTATATAATCTTTGAATTTTGTTCCCGGCGAGCGGCCTTGAGCCGCTCATCCGGCTAGTAATATGTTTCTCTTAGTCTCTTAGTAATAAGTTCCCGGCTATACATATTGGAAAAAGAAAGAGATGGATTTAATGGTAACAAGTGTGCCGGGTATGGAGGGATTTCTCTGTTCTTACATTCACAAATCCCCACTGCAACTGCCGGTTATACAGTAGCCTCAGGTCATGCACACCAAAATCCGACCCAGGTTTTTTATATGTTCTTTTCATCTGCTGGAGGTATTTTATTTAGTATTTGTTAGTAGAATCATCTTCTGAAGAACCAGAACGAAAAGAAGAATCTTCTGGAGAAGAAGAGGAGGTGGATGAAGGATCGTCTGAAGAAGGAGAAGAATCTGAAGGATATGAAGAAAAAGAGCCAAAACCCCACCACCCAAATCACATTCAAGAAACGAAGAGGAAGATGGGTCGGATTCTGAACCCGAATCAGACTCCTCTCCTTCTCAGTTCAAACTGCAGCCTATCTCTAAGCAGGCAGCCCCCTCTGCCAAACGTGCCCGACAAGGGGATAGCAATAATGAAGATTCTTCAAGGAGCGAGAAAAAGCTGAAAAATGTTGAGAAAACGTCTGCTCCTACTTTTGTTTCTGCCACTGCTGGAGGTGGAGGATGTATTATGAGGCTGTGGATAGAGGAAGATGAGATTGCTCTTCTTAAAGGAATTAAGAAATAACAACAAAACTAAACAAACAATTTAAGTACTTAGCAGCTAAAACCCATCTAAGCAAGAATTAAAAACTACCTCCACATCACTATTCATGGTCTCAGCAACATGCCGCATGATGGAGTGAACAAGTTTGCTCTTGTTATACCTCTCCTCCCAGATCTGAATATCCTCCTCAGACACTCTCCTCTTACTTAAATCAATGTAGCCCTTTTCCTTGTCAACACGGAGGACCATGACGGGCTCGATCCGACCCACCTTGATAAGACTGCTGATGCTACGAATGCGACGACGCGACAGCTCCGAGAAGAGGATCATGCCTCGATGTTATTATACTCCAACAGTGAAACATACGCACCACTGTCTGTCATGCTCTTCACCTGTATCATCACGGCCTGGTCCACTTCAGGGTATTTGGCCTCATACATCCGGCATTCCAGATTTGCCCCAGATTCCATGGCTGGGATTGGTAGAGGGGGGTTAGCCTGGGCATTGGTTTGTTGTTATGGGTATTGGATGAATAGTATTTAAGTGGGCTTGTATATGGACTGATGGATTAAGGTTATTGGATTAGGTGTTGTTTGGGCTTTCCTTTGTTGGGCTGGATTAAAATATTCTTTGGATTATTTAGTTGGGTTACCGTTGTTGGACTATCTTATTGGGCTCGGACTGTTATTTGATTTATTTGTTGTCTTATTTCATCTTATTTGAGTAATTGGGCCAATTATTTAATTGGTTTGATTTTATTTTGGATTGTTAGCTTGTGAAATTTTGATTTGGGCCATGAATTTTGTTGACTATTCGGTGTTTTGTTTTTGGGCAGCGAGAGTTCTTGTTGGTGGCTTTTGTTTCGGAGTTGGGTCTTTTCTCCTCTTAAACTTGTTTGGAGTTTTTCTTTAAACTTTTGGTTATAGTAGGTAATCTGGAATTTGGTGTAGTATATGCCCAGTTCATGGGATTGAAAATTTGATTTAGTATATGCTCGGTTCACGGGATTGGAAATTTGGATTGGTATATGCCCGATTCACGGGATTGGGAATTTGGTTTAGTACGTTCAGTTTATCTGAAATTTGGTTTGGTACATGTCCGTTCGGTGTATCCAAAATTTGAAATTTGTATCCAGTTCATTTGGTATTTGTGGAGCTGGAATTTGAAATTTGCATCGATTTGGTTAGATTGGTGGATGATGATTTTTCATTATCATCAACTTTGAGTTCTTTGTTCAGTTTGGTTGACATATTAGCATTTTTGAAGATTTGATTTCTGCAGACTGGCATTATTTTCCTACATTTTGTCTCTTCATGGTTGCAGCTTGCTAACTCCTTCACGAAGTCTCATCCGATTCATCGTTTTCGTTTCTTGCTTGACAAACTATCGTTGCTTCTTGCTGTAGCATCGTGAGTTTGAGGGGGGATGTTAACGTAATAAATATATTAGGTTAAGGATAATTTTGCCTTTTATATTTCCTTTGTTTTGTAGTATATAAACTCATTAGTATCTTTACAATTTGCCCTAATTTTGGAGGCTCTAGAATCAGTTTCTCTCTTCTTCTTTTTTTGGTTCTTCTTCTCCTTTGTTTGATTTAGCATTATGGTTTGTATTTTTCACAAGCATCACCCCCATATTTCTTGTGGCAGAAAGCGAAACATTTATCAGTGTTTCCACGGCTGCATGGGATCTCAGGATGCTGGTCAAAGCAGATGTGTCGTGCATTAGCTGATGGACTCATCATCCCAACTATAAATTAAAAAGGCCAATGGCATAAAAATATTTTTAGAAATAATATAAATCAATCTCTGAAAGAAAAGTTACAAACCAAAAGAATAAGCAATAAACATTGGAAATTGGGAGGCAGAGGCTAAAATATACCTGATACAAGAGCAGCAAGAAGAAATGTGCTAAACAAAGACCTTGAGAATTTGGCCATTCTTACTCAACAATTTTACAAGCTTAAATTTTTTTATCTGAGAAAACTGAAAATGGCTTTTTATGGATGGCACAAAGCATTGAGATTAGATTATGACAATCTTATTTTAAGATTATTAAAATATCAATACCAGATTCTCATAATTTTCCTACAAACTTCTTTGTCTACTTTTAATGCCAAATCAGAAAGAAGTCAACTTCAGTTTTCAGGATGTTGGGCTAAACTTAAAAATTTACATACAAGGAAACAAAGTTCACTTACAAGGAAATAATGAGTTTGAGGATAAACAGGTCTTTTTGTGTAGCTAAAGGTGGAAAAAAGTAAGGATTAACATACACAAATATGTTCTATACAAGCTTACTTATAAGCCAAGCCAAACAAGCGTTACAAGTTAGTTATAATTTCTAATAGAATTATGATCAAATAAAAGCTTTTAGATATTGACATTGATAGCAAGTTTTTCGAGGCTTGGTAGGTAAATTAAATGCTGTGCAAATACTTGTCGAATCATGGAGAAGTTCTTTTGTTGAACCACAGTAAAATGACATTGTTTTTCTCTTTGCATTTCTTCTTCCTTTTGTTATTCAGTTGAATAAATGTACTTATTCATCTATTGGGTTCATAACACCACAAGAAATGTGGAGTGGTCTACCTGCAGATTACCATAGCTGAGAATATATGGTGTGCAGAAATTTTGGGCGCGCAATAGGGAACTTAAAACCAAGGCTAAAAATGTATCTTCATTGGGATATCTGGATGGTTTAAAGTCATCAAAGTTCAGTGTGAATGACTAATTTACGCAATCCCAAATGATACTTGCTTTCCTATGGAACACATAATGTTGATGAAAAGTAGGAGTTTGAGGTGGTGTCAAAAACTAAGATGTTTGATTCATTCATGCAAGATAAAAGTGAAAGTTACCTAAACGAAATCAGCTGCAAGTTTAAATAGAAGATGCTCAATTCAGAACTATAGGATGGCCAGAGATCGACGAAGAAGATACTCAATTAAGAACTATGGATATGCTGACTTAATTTCAAAGATGTTTAAAAGTATTTTCTGTTCTCTACTGTTAAGTATACGATAGTTCAAGGACATCTTTTCTCACAATATAAAATTAATAAAAAGAACTTTAAATAAAACTTAACTCTTTCCAAATGGAAGCATTGATATTCACAACAGTACCTAAAGAAACATGGTTCATTTGAAGTAAACATGCCAGTTAATTTAGTTATGAGAATATTTGTAGGCAGAAAAATCTACACCAACTAAAACTAGTTCTTCTAACGTGCAGAGACTTAAACCTCATTCACATACTAGATCCTCAATCTTCTGTAGTTGAAGGCTGTGCACAAGCACAAAATTGGGATTTCTTTCGCCTGTGAATTGTTCTTCTCCCATTATAAAGATAATCCCGCAAAAGAACTCTTCTTCTTGATTCAGACATTGTGGATTTAACCCCCACTTCATTTTCATCATCAAGTTTCAGCAAAACAAACTGTAACTTCTGTACAACCAATTGCAATCGCGCAATTTTTTCAGAAATTCTTCTAGTCTGAGCAGAAAATCTCCGTCTGCTAGCACTACCATCCTCGTCAGACTCAAATGAGGAGTTTGCATTGAAGAAGGAGCTGTTTCCGACACGTTTCATCAATTTCTTGTTGAGATCAAACAACTTCAGGATGGTCATGTCAGCTTCTTCGAGCTGTCCCTTTAGTTTCTCACATTCAATTACAGCTTTGCCCCTTTTGCTCTTCTCAGTAATTTCGAGTTTCCTCTTCAAGTCTTGAACTGAAATTTCAAGATTCGTCAGTTTCTGAGTATCAAAGTTAAGCCTTTCTAGGATCTTCCTCTTATTCTCTTTCTGGAGGACCTCAGTTGATCTGTTGGAGATCTCAAACTTGTCCATACTCAAATCATTTTCGATCAATGTATCCGAAATAAGACACTTATCTTTCCGTTTGTTTATTGATTTAACCCGATGGAAATCATTGATTTTATCAGTTGATGGTGAAATTCTTTTCTTTGACTTGCAAACAGTGAGACCAATGCTTCCATTAGGGTTTGAAGCTTCCCATAATTCTTAGACTCGATTATCAGTTGCAACATGTTCTTTCCATTTAATTCCATGAGATGAACATTCAGATTTCTGATCAAGCATGATGTCCTTTGTCAGAAGTGAATTTTCTGCCTCAGATTTTTCAGATACCGGCTTCAGATTTCTACTACACTGGCTATTCTTAGATTTTAACTCCACAATTTGGCTCATTGCAGATTCAAGATTGGACTGTAGATCAATGTTTTCCTGAACAAGGAGGTGTGTCATCTCGACCGTTGCCTTTCCAATGTTTTGAACTCTAGCTTGCAGACTCAGTAAGTTTGATAATGTATCTGGTACTGTGGCCTTCTCAACTTCATTCAAATGGTTTCCACACAGATGATTCATCAATTGAGTACCCTAGAAATGAACAAGAATGACAAGAATCCAACAATTAATACAAGTAATATTCATTGGTGATGCAGCTTGATTTCCTAAAGAACAATTCATACTATGCAGAACAATATCAACATTATCCTAGCTGAAATGGGAAGTGTGTATAAAAGAATCACGTAAAGATGGAAGGACTTTGTACATCAGAAGCTAGAGGGTATAGGACATGGAATGGAATTATTGTTGTATTTGATGTTTAACTAATATATACTTTTGCTCTTTCCTTCAGTTATATCTAAAGCTGATAATCTATCCATAAGTTTCATTTTACCAAAAGTTGTATATGACAACTGCAACTCAAATAATATGTTGATATATTTTCTCAGCTGTATCTTGTCAAGTTCTAAAACTTTAATATTCCATGTCTGTTATGCCATGTCTGAATTAATGCAAATAAGTAGCAAGTAACATCTCAGCTGGGCGAGTCAAATTTTAGATTATTGATTTCATGGGAATCTACTAAAAAACTTTTAACATGGAATATTAGTTATTTGAGCATCAAGATTACTCCGATTTAGGAATACAAACTCAACCTCAGATCAATCTGGCATCACATGTTTAGAATGATAAATCTTACCTCCATTTCCTCATGTTTAGGATTTCGAAGCTTGACATGTAAATTGGTGCAGTTCTCCAGGGATGATATGCATTCCTTCAACGAAATTGTTTCAGTCCCAAAAGCAGTCAATTGACTTTTGAAACCTTCGTTTTCGTCTATATAGCCAACACAAGTTTTGTAGAGCTCATGAAACTTCTGCTCATAGATATGCTGGCTGACTATAGAGTACTGTAATTGACCAAAAACCAATGTAGCATTATTCTCCAACACGTCAATCTCCAGACTTAACTGGCCATTCTCTGCAGAGAGTTTGAAAATATGATTTTCTTGGCTGTCTCTTATCATCTTGAGCTCATTATACTTCATCATCAAATATTCCAAATCTTCTCTCAATTTGAACTTTTCAGTTTCTATCAGATTTATCTTCTGTTGGGCTTCCTGAAGTTCCATTTCGTTCTTATGTAACATGTTGTTTCCATTTTCAATCTTTTTATTTAGCTGATGTTTGGCAATGGAGACAATTTTCAACTCATCCTCTGTCTTCTGCAATCTCTCTTGGAGATGAAGATTTTCTATTTGTGATTCTTTCAACCTCCCCTCATTTAACCTTAACTTTCCCGCAAAAGCACCATTGACACCATGAAGTTTATTTAGATCATCACCAAGTTCTCTTAATACCATAAATTTCTCACGAACACAGTCTCTTAAAATCGACGAAAAGTTATCTAGAGCTAATATTTTGCCACATAAAACAGAATTTTCCTCTTCTATGATGCGATTCTTTTTCTTTAGGTGTAAGAACTTGTCTGCCAAGGATCTTTTCTCCTCACAAATTTCTAAATTTCGTTTCTGTGATTTCTGGCAAGAAACCTGCACATCCAATAATTTCCTGTGTAGATTGCCTATCTCGGACATTAGTTCATCAACTTTGCAATCCCCAGCCCTTAATCCTATTTGAGTTGTTTCAAGTTGAGAAGTTAAAGCATCCCTTTTACTAATCAGATCAATCTTCTCATTGAGAAGTAACTGACATGAATCTTCTAAGCTTTTAGATCTATCCTTCAGAGCTTGAAGTTCATCGTGAGCATGAGAAAGGGAATTCTCAAGAACAGTGTTCTTCCGTGAGAGATTTTCTTGATTATCACGTGATACCTGTAGCTGAGTCATGAGAGTAGCATTCTCATCGAGAAGAGTCAATTTCTCCTCAGAAAGAGATTCCTGGGTTTGCTCCAATGAAGTTTCCAAAATTGAACATTTCTCAAGGCGGAGCTCCAAATTCTCCAGTTTCTTCAAGAGAACTGCTTTATCACTTCTTTCTCTGTCGCAATTTTCCTTCAGATTAAAATTCTGATCCTGTAATTCCTTCACTGATAATTCTAAGGACTCTGGGTTCAGGCCTATGGCATGCACCTGCTCCAAAAATGAAAGGTGCCTATTGTTCAAATCATTCAATTCTTCTTTCAGGCAATACATTTCGTGCTGAAGAGCATTACTTTGACTGATTTGAAGCTCAAGTTCCCCCTCAATGTTAATTTTCGTTTCTTTTAAGCTAGAGATCTCATTTTGCATATACGTCATTGACAAGGCTGAAGATGCATTAAGCTTATCCAGGTTCTTGTTCTCCTTCTTAAACTTTAAGGCTTCATCTTTTAAGCTCCGATTTCGGGTCTTTACAACTTTCAAAATTCTAGCCCTCTTCTGTAAATCTGAAGCCACTAATCGCAATTCTTCCTGAGTTTGAGAGTGCACGTGCTGCAAAGCTTGGAAAGCTTTTTCAGTATCCACAAAATGCAAGCGCTCGTCCTGTATACAAACCCAAAGTCTTCCCAGTTCCTTATGCTTCTCTGTAAGTTCTTGAGTTTGAGTTCCAATCCTCAACATCAAGGATTCCACCTCAGAGTGAAGAGACTGGTTTAATCTTTCTAACAGAAGACATTGTTCTTCAGCACCTTTTAATTTTGAAGCTCCAATTTCTACCTCGACTGTAAGCCGCTTTGCCTCCTCCTCTGCACATGCGAGTTTGTGCTCTAGACTAGAAATCATCTCCAAGCATTTCTGGTGTTGGAGAGTTGCAGCTTCTTTCTCTTCAGTAAATTTTGAAATGGTCTGCTTCAGAATCAAAACCTCACCTTCTGCTTTTTCTGCTTGCTCTTTCAACATTCTTGATTCTTTTTCAGTAAATTGTAGTTTGTTCTCCAGGTTCCCTATCATCTCCAAAGATTTCATATACTGATTGTGAGATGCATCTTTCAACGATTGCGCCTCAGCTTCAGCTCTACTGGCCTTTTCATTAAGTTCCTTTGCACGATCTCGGGCACTAGAAATAATATTGTCAAGATCAGCTATCATGTTCAAGCACAGATGGTACCTTTTAAGGGTAGCATCCTTTTCAGCTTCTAATTTGGACAGTGATTCCTTCAAGATAACAACTTCATTTTCTGCATTGCTTGCACGATCACCAAGAACTTTGGAGTCCTTTCGGGCATGGGAAATATCAAATTCAAGCTTGGATAGTTTATTCAGGCTCTGTTGATACTGAACAAGGACAGCTTCCTTCTCGGCCTCCGTTTGGGCAAGGGCTTCCTTCAAGATCAGAATCTCCTCGGATTGAACACTTTGTTGTTTCTCCTCTGTTTCATCAAAATTAAGGCCCTTTCTCACCATCCCTTCTATCAACTTTGCATGATTACCAGGCCAAAACAGATCGTTGTGCTGTTTCAAACCGATCGTTCCCTTTGCAGAATTGGACTCATTTGTGAATTCTCCAATTTGTTCAACAGAATGACAAAAAGATGAAGAGAGTTCCACAGCATCCTTATGCAAATCATCCATTTCACATAATGCAAGTACTGGGATTGAAATCTCAGGAGGTCTAGGGTCAGTCCCAGAGACAGAATTTGCAGATGAATCATCAGAAAATGTTAAGGGAACTTGATTTGGAAAAGCTTCTGCCATAGTCCTGTGAGCCTGGCGAATCACACCAGTTGCATGATCATATCTTTCTGCAAGTGCACGATATGCCCGGTAGAACTCCTCAACTAGTTTCATAAGCTCAGGACGTTTTTTATAATACATCTCTGCTCTCCTTGCAAAGGAATCTGCATCTTCTTCTATAAGCTTGATCATTGTTTTGACTTTGGCATCCATATCTGTTAAAGAATGGCAGAATCAGCAGCACATAACAAGAAACTATGCAAAAGTTGAACAATAAAAATAATTTGACCATCAATTGATGAATGAGGTTCTGCACCTCAGAGGGACTTGTGCCGAAAAACATGTACAGTACATTAGTATCAGATTGAACTATGAGAGTAAGTGATTCTTTCAACTGTCTGGACAAGAGAAGATAAGGAACATGCATATAAATGTATGAGATGCAATCCCCTCTAATTGAATTTTATTTATCTTGTTTATGTTTGAAGAAACAAGTAGCGCTTCACAAAATAGGAAAGCATGATCAGCGAATCCATTTTCCCAGTGGGCAGTGGTACAAGAAACTAATCTTCTTCTCAAGTTACTCCACAAAGCCGTGAAATAAGATCTTCATGAATATCAAAATGTAACATTAGTTCCTCTGGCAAGCCATACCTAGGTTGTGGTATGTCTAGACGCCAACTCCTGGTGTCATCATTACAAGTTATAAAATTATGAACTAAAGGATATGTTGATTTTTAGTGATTGAGAAGCACGAGCACTCTTCCAAGGATGGAGTTCTGGTGTCTGACACATATCGAACAACTACACTACTTGGAAACTTTGTGACACATATCGAACATGCCACATGGCATGTTCTATTTTTATATACTTATTTGAGTATGCAGGGGAGGGAAACTTCTCCAACTCACCTCGAAAACCTGCCTCACACACTGCAACATTTTTTGTAGCCTTCTATTTTCTGAAACATCAACATTACTTGCTCCAACCAAACTCACTACATTTCTGGTGCATGCTCGAGGCAATAATTACTCTGTAGTGCTCAATTACCCAGGCAAACAAATAGCTTGTAATGTAACTAATACCCAGATGGAAATACGCCCAGACCAAAAAGTTTAAACTGGCTATTCAAATAAAAACCAAACCTGTTCAGCAGCAACATGTGTTATATCCGACCAATATCAAGTTGCCTCATCACAAAATGGGAGACAAGACCTCGTTACCTAATCAAGCCTATACATGGATGATCATACAAGTAACGCCATTAAGCCTAAGGCCTTATGCTCATCAGAAACAATATCACGGCTGATATAGATTGCGGTAGAGCATTTAACTTCAACAAAATGTATTCAATGTAAAAGGCAATGATATGATCATCAAGCTATTAACACATCTACTCAGCATCTTATCCATCAGGTGACAAACAAAGTGATCCCTAACTTATGAGACTCAAACCTGTTCAAGCCAGGCACCTATACACTAGTGTCTATCTGTTCAATCTATATGTCCTCAAAGCTATTTAATCTAGGTATGATGCAAATTTTTTTTCCAAACCTAAAACTCTACACTATTATTTCTTCAACACTTCATTCGATTGAATCTGCCATTGAAGCATGGTTGGTCATCCCCTCTTCTTTGTATATATAAAAACAGATTCTAAATTCATGTCAAGAACCAATAAAATCCCACAAATGATGAAAGGAATTTTTCGAAATGGGCTTCTTACAATGTGCATTGTGAAAAATAACCTTCATTTCCACATTTTCATTTATAAAGCCATGTTTTATGGAAAGTGTCTTACATATCCTTATCATAAAA
>CAIGRB010140421.1:44657-89818 GCA_903798255.1 Fraxinus quadrangulata | reverse complement strand
CTCTAAATTTCTTGTGTTCTTGTTCTTTTTATCTTTATTTTATTGTTCATATTATCTTGTGATTCGAAATTCATAACACTTGATAATATTTTCAAAGAAATTTCCTTGTTTTTTTTTCTTTTATATTCCTTGGGATGTTCGTAACAATGCCTTCCATTTCATGCAACTATCGTTGCAGCTTGTATTTTTGTGATTATTTTGGTTCTAACATATTGCTATTTGTAAAGGTAGTTGACGATTGTAAGTAAGGTTGCTAGCTGCATTATTCATAGGGGACGTTGAGGATAAATTTTTTTCCCTCTTATTTTAGGTTTGGGTCAAATGTTGCTCGTGGTAGAGGCGAGGGCTAGAAGTGTTTGGGGGTGGGGGTTGAAAGGTTTGAAGAGAGTAAGATCGTAACTTTTTTTCTAGTCATACTAAAATGTTTTTTTTTCCTTAAATTATTTGACACGAGTCTATCACGTAATATTTGAATGACACAATTGGCGAAAAAACCTTTAAAATGACTAACTATGCCCAAAAATGTTGAAGGTTGAACTTTGAAGTGTGAATTTAAAGATAACACATGAATTAGTAAGAGGAGTCAAAGGTTGAAAATTAAGCACATGTTTAGTTTTGCTAAAAATCATATTTTTAGTGTTTTTAATAAAAGCTGATGAAATGTGTAGTTGGAAAATTTATAAAAATTGTGAGTCCTATGAAATATATGATTAAAAATCAGTTGTTGACTTTAATTTATATCCAAATAGAGGCTAAATATGCAATTTCGCATAGTTCGATTTTAAACTAGTTTGAGTTTGGAAGAGAGAGACAGACACAAAGTTTTTGCATAGGATTTGAATTAAGGTCACTAAAAACTCAGATGTCTGAACTTGGATTATTCTTCAACATAGAGGGGAAACATTCATTTTTTAAATATTGCAATGTTGGGATTTTCACCTAAATTAGGTTGAATTTTTTAGAAAACATTTTTTCTTTCTTTCCACGTATTTTTATTGGGAAAAGATTGTTTCCTACTATCTAGGGATAAAAAAAAAACTCGTTCAACTCGATACCCGTGGGGTCCCGTCCCGAATGGGGCGGGGATTACCCACCTAATCGGGTAAACAAGGTGGAGGACGTGGCGAAGGTCATTACCCTGAAGTGGGTACGAAAAAAATATAGTCCCCGCCCCACTACCCGCCTCGTTTAAAGTTAATTTCAAATTTAAATTTTTTATCGAACAAAAATAATAAATTTATCATCAATTTTAAAGAGAACATAAGTTATTTTTAACAAATTCGTAAAAAAAAAAAAATAATTTTTATTAACTCATGCCATAAAAAANAAATAAAATAAATAAAAAATAAAAAGAAAAAATCCCGTCCTGCTTTAACCGGGTATGAGGATGTGGCAAGGTAACAAAAATATCCGACTGGATGGGGGTGGGAATGGGCGACTCGTCCCATACCCGCACCGTTTCCATCCCTATTACTATCATTTACTCCACATAATTTTTCATCTTATTTCCATTTTTTTGAATGGTATAAGAGTTATTGATTGCGATTTGTTTGAGATTTTTGTTATTGATGGCAACTGTAAAGTCTGATATTTTGCTGTTGTAACACATGATTCTTGTTGTGGCAAGTAAAGATGAGAGTTGTACTTGTGTAGATGAATTTGGATGATGCGTTGTTGGAATTTGACAAATGCCCACAACTTGGATGACGGAGGAGAAACAATGGAAGGATCAAAAGACAATTTCACAGATGTATCTTCATCTCTCTAATAATATTTTTCAAGATGTTTTGGATGAGAAAACAATAGTTGGGTTGTGGTTGAAGTTGTAGCAATTGTGCATGACTCAAAATCTGACAAGCAAATAAATCTGAAACAAAGGTTCTATTCTCATCGCATGACAAAAAGCAGATATTTAGAAGATAATTGACTGCATTCAAAGAGATCGTCACTGAATTGGAGACTTTAGAGGTAAAGTATGATGAAAAAGATTCGGCCTTAATCCTTTTGTGTTCACCACCCGCTTCGTTTAAAAACTCGATCTTGTATAGTCATGATACTCTCATCATTGAAAATGCCCATGATGCCTTATTTTCAAAAGAGAAGGTGAAGCATCTAGTTGGATCTGAGGTCATAGATGAAGAAGATCTTATTGTTCATGATGATCGGAGAAGAGGTAAGTCAAGATCAAATTTTAGTAATCATATTTATTATTATTGCAAGAAGAAACGACATAATAAGAGGGATTACGACAAATTACAGAACAAGATAATTTGAGTTCAAATCATGGAAAACAATCAAATACTTCAGATAAGACCAATATAGCCAAGAACTATTTGAATGATAGAGATGTTTTGACGATTTCTGGTATGGAATCTAAACTTAACGAAGAATGGATTTTGGATACAGTTTGTGCATTTCATATATGTCTCAATTTGGATTTGTTTGAAACTTATGAAAAGGTGATGCAAGGTGTCATTTTCATGGGTAACAACGAACCTTTTCGGGTAGCTGGTATTGGTAGAGTCGGATTGAAGCTGGTAAATAGAACATGTAGAACACATGATCACATTCGACATATTCCAGACTTGAAGAAGAATCTCATTTCATTGAGTACTCTTAATTCAAAAGGGTACACATTCTTTGGAGGATGCAGAGTCTTGATTATTCAAAAGGGTGTTCAAAAGGGACGGAAGAGGTCCAAGTTATACATCTTGTAAGGTCTAATAGAATTTGTGAAGAAAGTCAACACATATCTAGTACCGTGGTGGAGTTTCAGTTTGGTGTTGTACCTCCGGGGTTTGGTTCGGTGTCCATATTGAAAAATACTATTCAATTGAGTTAGGAGGATATGGGTAATTTCGCTTTGCCACCATTACCTACAGTTCCATCTTATTCAACTGCTAAAGATAGACTCATTGAAGATAGAACCATTAATGCTGATTTGGTTGCACATGCTTTTAGCGTTTTTGAAGGTGTTGAAACTGGTCTGGACCTTTTATTGGGAGTTATTTCTTCTACAATGATTGTTTCGATACTGTTTGGTAGTTTCTAATTCTTTGTGAATTTTGGAGAACCCGATATTTGGATTCATGTAACCATGTTGGATACCATAGAAGATGAATATTTTTATGTTGGAGGAAGTTTGGATTTTCATTGCAGTCGGATTTATTTTTCCAAGTGGAGAAATTTTGAAGTTTCATTCATTACATCGAAATTTGTGTCAAAGTGTAGATTGTTGGATTTTTTTAAACTCAAATTGTGTTGGATTTTTGAGAAAATATTTTTTCTTTCTTTCCATGTAATTTTATTGGAAAAATATTGCTTTCTTTATTGCACGTGATTTTTGATCTTGTTTCCATCTTTGCGATATTTTTAGGGGTAAAGATGGAAACAAGATAAATAATCATGTGAAATAAATGAAATAATATTTTTTCTAGTAAAAACACGATGGAAAAAAAGNAGGGGTAAAGATGGAAACAAGATAAATAATCATGTGAAATAAATTAAATAATATTTTTTCTAGTAAAAACACGATGGTAAAAAATAAATTTTTTTTTCTCAAAAATCCAACCTAATTTAAGTAAAAAAAAAAAAAAAACCCAACATGCAAGATAAACCATGATCTAAAATGTAAAGGAAGACTCAAACAAGATCATACTAACAGATTTAATTAATTTGGATGTATAAGGTTAAATTATTTGTTAAGGAGGGGTGTTTGAACCCTATTATTTTTGTAGAATGTATTTTGAAATAGTAGATTCATAGAGAATGTGTAATTACAAAAGAAAGAAAAATTTTATATGTAATATAATTTTATTGAAGAATGCGTGGTTAAAAAGAAGAGTGAGAAAAATATATTTTGAGAAAAATGGGAATCAAACATCCTCTAAATTACGTTTGGTTAAACCGACACTTAGATTTCATGTCAAAATTGAGTCAGTGGACGAGCTAACGGAAATTCGGATGAAAACCATTCAAAGGTCCTTAGAGTGCTAATTTAACCAAAGGTAAGGTCGTACACCGCCAAAATTTGAAAGTTTAGGATCCCATTTGCACTTTGAAAAATTCAGACCCTGGATCATAATTTAATTATTTCATTAGGTCAAATTTCAGTTATTTTATTAATTTCTTGTTCCTTGATAATTTTAAGTGGTCTGTTATCCCAAATGAAATCCTGTCGTTTTATTATAATTTGAGGTGTCAAAATTTGAGAGGTGCCAAATAGGCATCACCTCTTAAAACTTGTTAAGGCAGAAATGTAGCGAAGTATCATGATTTTATTGGAGGACAACATATCTCGACTCGTAATTTTAGATAATTTTTTTACACTTTCGATACAATACGTTTGAGGGGAGAAGTTTCCAAAACAATATGTCTTCTTGCTTGTAAAGTTATTATCACAAACTTGCCATCGTCGTATAATATGAGAGGTAAACTTTTAGTATTTTTTCGACGATACGGCTCTTCATGCTATTTGAAAAGTCAAAAGTAATTTGAACGTTTAAAGTTGTTGGAGGTGTGATATATTTGACTTGCAAATCAAATACTTTATATCAGTTGCATGACACGCATAATTTCTAATAATAGATAGTAACAAAATTTGAACTAACTATTTTTTCATACTTTTCTATTATATTTTAATTGCTTTATTTTGAAGTTTAAACTGTTAGAGAAGGACGACACATTGAGCAGTCATTGAGATTTGCATAGCAATCTTATCTTTTTGTGTTTGGTCTCAAGCGCAGAGAAAACAGTTCAATCAAATTTTCATTAATTTTTTTGCATAATGTATACATAATAAAGTTGCTTTAAATCTTTTGCAACTGTAATCAAAATACTTCGCCTTCACAAAGTAGTGAGCATGATATCAACTCTTCTACCTTTTCCTTCTTTTTAAAAAGTGTGTGAAACCATTCAGTTCCATCAATTCATCTATTAGTCTATATCACAATCCTCTTCCGACCACTAAACCTTTATAGGTTATTGTGCTAATAATAAAACAATGAGTAATGTTATCTAATACTCTTATGACGTTTGGTATCTGTCTAGATTATTGTACGACTGCTATGACATAATGTGACAAACTTTACTGTCATACAACAAGTATTGAATAAAATGAGTGCTGCATAGGATTATTCAAAAGATGCTATACAATTTTAAACCTCATTTGATAGGATTCTTAAAAAGTCGAAAGTTGTTTTGAGACTAATGGTCCATTAGCATGACTTTTGCTTCATGTAGAAAATTTTTTTGAGGAAGCTATCTTAATTTTTGTTTGAAACTAATTTTTAAAATAGTTTCCTATTCCAAAAATGTTTTTGGAGAAAGCCACATTATATTCATCTAAAAACTCTTATAATTAGAAGTATTATAATAAAATAGTCAAACACGTCCAAAAGTAATTTTTAGTTTCAAAAGCTTATTTTGACTTCTAAAAACAATGTCAAACGGCCCCTAAGAAGTAAGAACATTTTTTTTGAACAATCTGGAAAATTTGTAGCAGTATTTTGCTTAGTTAAAAGAGTTTTTAGAGGAATCGGATCTAAGAGCCCTTTTGAATGGACTTTTGCTTATGCCTCTTATAAAATATTTTCATGAGAAAACTAAGATTGCGTTGGAGGAAATCTACCAAAGATAAGTAGATAGATAGAGTACTTTCCCTTGCTCCTCTCTAACTAACAAGAGAAGCGGAACATGTAGTTTTTCATCATTGCTTGATCATCATATTAGTTCTGGTTCAATTCTAGTTCTAGAATCGAGAGTCGAGAATCAGAACCAAACTTAAATTTATATTTGTATTTTTATATTAATTAATTAGTGGAGATCCTAATTTTGTAATAATTGGAGACAGCCCATTAATTGTGTACACTATAATTTTGTATTTATTTGAATAATTTCTTTTCACTCATTTTCATTTTACACAACGTCGTAGCACGTTGGCAACGTATTTCATCACCACGGAGGCTTCACAAATAAAGGAAAATTCAATAAATATTCATGAAGTATTAAACGGTTAATGATTGCCTGTAAAAGTGAACTATAAAAGTTTTGCATAAATCATAATTTATTGTGGGGGTGTGCCGTAAAAAAATGATGCAATTAGTTTAGTGAGTTATTATTATTATTATTATTATTTATTAGACAATCTTTTGTATAAAAATGAAAATTGATTTGTGTATTTAAATTATGACTATTTTGTTTGTTAGTTTGAACTTTTGTAATCACGATGATTGATACTTGATTTAATGTTTGATATTTATTATTATTTTTATTTAGGCATATATTATTAACTTACGGATATGGTGCAAGTCTAAAAATTTAAGGAATGGTTCGGTTCCAATTTGGTTTCATATCAATTTCGATTTTGTTCTATATCTTGAAAAAATATATTTGATTCCATCACAAAAAAACCATTAATTTATGGTTCTGTTCGATTTTCTTTGAACCATAACCAAATGAAACAATTTCCACCTCTAGGTGTCAATAATGCAATTGCCCACTTTGAATATCAATCATGTTACATGTACAGTGATGGTTAACAAGGCTTGTTGACAATCATAATTTGACATTATCATATCCGTCAATTTCAAAATATTTCAAAAAATGTTTTTTAAATCAAATGTCTGGATTTTGCCACATCAAACATTATCAACTAAGAAAATGCTGGGAGTAGAGGTTGGGGTTCCACCAACAACTCATATGAGATGGGGTTAATTATGTGGATTGTACTATAGGTACATAAACGTATTTATATGAGTGTCCATAATGGTAACCCATCTTGTGTACCCATATTATTTTCTTAATTTAATTTTATTTTTTATGGAGGCGTTATGTGAGTTGTCTGTGAGGTTCTGTGAACCCCACCCAGTACACCCACCATTTTTCCATCAACTATCCTTGTACAAGTAGATTAATCCCTTTGAACATTGGGAAAAATTAGTTGTTGTCCGACTCATGCTGATGTGGTAAGATTCAGGCCCTTTTCATTTTAACTGTCTTTTTAAGTGTGAACTGAAAACTGGGTTTTGTAGGGCTGAGTGGAATTTTATGTAGCTTCGGACAAGGGAGGAACCTTTCGGTGTTCAATAATCTTTGGACTACCTATAAAAACCACCCTATACTACTCTGATTTCCCTGTATAGATTCCATTAGCATTAGATTTTCCTATTCGTTTCTCAAATTTACAGGAATTTGAATTCTGGGTTTTGTTTAACTTTATGCAGTTTAGGTCGGGGGAGGGGGAGGATTTTAGCTAAAAGAAAATTTTGAATTTCTAGAGGAAAATGATACGGTTGTTAAAGGGGATATGGAAGCTCTTAGCAGTTATTGAAACCAAATTTTGTGTTTCCAAAAGCTTTTATTTTTGGATTTTTCAAATTTTTAATAGGTATAGCTTGGGCACTTAGCCAAATTCTTGATTTCCTAAATTCGCGAATTTCTCAAACTAAGCGTGTTTTTAGGCTTGTTCTTGGTTCTTGTTACTCTTCGTAATGTGTAGTGGATCTTTGCCGCCGGGATTTCGATTTCATCCCACTGATGAGGAACTGATTGGTTATTATCTTAAAAGGAAAAATGAAGGACTTGAAATTGAGCTGGAAGTCATTCCAGTAATTGATTTGTACAAATTTGATCCATGGGACCTGCCAGGTACTCCTACAATGAATTGTTACTAATGTATTCGATGAATTGCTTACAAGACATGCTCTGTTATTTCATAAATTTGTTTGTTCAATGCCTAAGTGTACAGTTTTTATCCATTTATGACTTTATGTTGGATTCATGTGAAGTACATATTATTATTGACAATTGTCATTGATTATGAAAGATGCTTAACTAAAACATACTAAAAATGTTAAATTTTGGTTCGTGAGGACAAAGAATTGTAATGTGATGGCCGTGAAATGCAGAAAAATCATTCCTGCCGAAGCGCGACATGGAGTGGTTCTTTTTCTGTAATCGAGACAAAAAGTATCCAAATGGATCTCGAACTAACCGAGCCACTAAATCAGGATACTGGAAAGCTACAGGAAAAGACCGTAAAGTCGTCTGTGAGTCTCAAGGGTACCGCAAGACCTTGGTTTTCTATCGTGGAAGAGCACCACTTGGGGATAGAACGGATTGGATTATGCACGAATATCGCCTCTGTGATGATGTTACCGACAACAACCCAAGTTTTCAGGTGACATTGATAACATTTGCAGTGACAGTTTTGGACTCTGTACAAACTGAAATATTGATTGAAATGGTAATTTAAATATCTGCAGGGAACTTTCGCCTTGTGCCGTGTTGTCAAAAAGAATGGAAACTCTGAGAAAACTTGTGCTCATGGAGATTCTGCATTTAAGCCTGCTGGAAATAGTTCTAGCAGCAGTGATCATTTCACCTCTAGTGCTGTCTCAAATGAACCGCTGGTCACTTCTGACAGCATTCCTTTTCAAACCAGTAACATGTATAACGAGAGTAATCATACAACTCCCGTTACTTCTCAATATTCCATAGAACCTATTGAGGGATATGATCTCTCTACGAGCCTCTGGGGCTCGCCTAATATGATTCTTGATTCTTATAAGGTAGTAAGATTATAATTGCTCTCGCTTAAAATTTATTTTATCTGGTTCTTGTTTGAAGTTTATAACTAAACATGTAATTTGTACAGGAATGCTATCCACAGTATGATCAGTTTCCGTACCTGGGTTCATTTCCGCCACACGAGCAACATAATATCTCACAAAGTTCATCTCACTCAAATTTTACAGAGGAGGTTGGACTACCGGACAATCTTACTCAGTATGGATGCATCTCACCTTACTCATTTCAAGAAAGCTATGATGGATATGCAAGCAAATGAGGATTCAAATTTAAGCACGTTGAATCATCTAGATCATTTTAAGAGTATGCTACGAGCCTTGAGATGGCGTCTTTTAATGTTTGTCTTGGATTGGAATAAAGAAACAATCTGAACTGGCAGTTGTCATCATATTCAGTGTTTCCATGGATTTTAAAGAAGCTCTTAACCGGCCTTAGCCTAGCTGTCATTGGAGTTTGTTGCTCTCCGGCATCTATCCCGTCCTTTATGGTCAAGTTGTATCAAGACCATGCTTTTGTACTACTGTGAGTCAAGAAAAGACCTCTCTTAGTGATCACTTTTATTGATTTCACTAGGAATTGGTCTTGTATAAAACTAGTATGATCACTAGTAGAACAAAGTTGATTTAATATATGTATTTTTTAAAATCAAATTGGGGTATATGAATGGAATTACTTTACTATTATGTGGCCCCTTACTCTAGGCTTCTTCCTAAACTAGATTCCTTCAATGAACTGGCTATCTTTAGGCTGCTTTCTGAAGTTATAGCCCCCACACCGTTTTAAAAGTACGTGAGCAGAACACTGCATCATGCCATTAAATTCGATGCATTATTGAAATGTCGTTGTTAGAGGTGTAAAAATGTGTCAAGTCGTAGGTCTTGACATAAGATTAAAATTCTAGCTCTTTCAGTGGTATCTCATTGATGGCTCGAGCCCCTCTTGGAAGGAGGCCTTCTCCAACTTCCACCTGAGTTGCGGCCCTTGCACGACTGTCGGATCGATAAGGCCAACTTTTGTCATACTCGACGGATGGGTCTTGCGGTCAAGTTCCAACCCAAGTTCCATAGCTTTTGATCCATTATCCCGATCATGATTTTCCTACCCACAGAGGGAAAGAAAAGATATCATGTGGTCGAGCAAGATTAAGCCCGGCCTCGACATGAGCTGTAGTGTTGGTCGGAACCCATGAAATCGGGCCGTGAGCCACAAAAGTTGACAGAATCTTGAAATTAGTGATAAACTCGAACACACAATGTATTCAACCTCCCTTTTAGGTCGTTTCAAGCTATATCATAAAGTTACACTTAACATTATCCAACGTATATGTCCCAAGGTGTACAGTTCTTTGTGAAAGAAATAGTATAATGAAAACACAAATGTATAATTGAATTCCCTTAATCATCAATCTGCTCCATGAGAAGGCAAGTGGTTTTGTAGAGGTGCTGCAATCTTTATTTCAGTTTTTCCAGTTGTCAAAATGATTTGATCATCACCTGCATTGAACTCCCTGAAATTAGCTATCCTTCCCAATTCTTCGACTTCCTCAATGACAAGATCGAGCCTTGCAACCGTCTCGAGCAGTAGCGAGGCAAAGGCAGCGAATGGCAGTGCTTCCGAGAACTCAAGACTAGTTAAAGCAATCTTGCTTAATGTTGGCCTTAAAACCTTTCTTTCAGACTCATTTGCCTGTACGGAATTCGTATTATTCCTTTTGGATTTCCATTCAAGCAATGCGGATGGGTCTGTTCTAACACTTGAAAGAGAAATTCCGCAGTCTTTTGTATTCGGCTTTTGCCTAGCTGTTGCAGCAGCTGCGAAGGCTAACATGTTCCTGGTGTTGTCGTTGTTATTGGGACCGAGAAAGAGCCTCGGCTGGGATTTTAGCGCAGCATCCAGGTCGTGTAAGGCTTCGTGTAGATGGTCGGATAAAATCTGAGGAGAGAATTGACGACGATTTCTTATGCTGTCAGCCAGTTCCATTAAAGCTTTTGATACTTCTCCAGCCACTCGAACACATGGATTTTTGAAAAGAGATCGAACTAATCGTGGAGTCTACATCGTAAGGGACAAAAGAAACGAGTTTAGTGATGGGAAACTCTAACTTAAAACACGAAACAACATATTTAAGAATCGAGTATCCTACAAGGGCATGTTCAGAGAAGTCATGTTTCAATATGATGAAAACTAAATTTAAATAAATAAATAAATGTGTCATCTTTCTACAAGACTTGGGCAAATAGCCAACCAATGACTTCTCGATCTTAATTGACGAATCTTTTCGTGAATTTAATCGAGTATAGATTTAATTTTCAAGTATGAACAAATACTGTTAACATACATTCTACAATACTTAAGTTGCCATAGATCCACATCTGAATAACCAAAGATTATCTCTCAGGACTGTATTAATTTGTTTCTTGTGTTTTTCTAGATAAAAATAGTAACGGTCCAAAGTGCCAAGTACCGTGCCTCTGAATAAACTATTCGATAAAGATTGATATAATATTGTTCAAACACGTCCAGTACGATATATATGTCACAAAAAAATTGCAGTATGATATATTTTATTAATATCATAAGAAAATAACAAGTAATTATATATGATTTCGATGTTCTCACAAAAGAGAACACGAATTTACTTTGATCTTCCAAATAAATGAGTGGGTCCCACTCAAAATTATGCCAAAACAGCCCCATTTTAAAGTCATTTTCCCACAATATAAACTTACTTGAATTTCAGTTTGCAGGCATCCATGGAGTGCTACAACTGTATATCCAAAATGTCGAAGAACGCCTCCCAACTTGACATATTGCTGCCATGGGAACCTGTAACAATGTATTGAATGCCTTGGTTCCCAACTCGCGTGTAATGCCTGCGAATATCAATCAAAGTTGAGAAACCAGCTCGTCTCAGTCGGTTAGGTACATGAAGTTGCTAATATTCTATCTCCTGTGGACCGACTTCTCAGAAAGAAAATTTACCAAAGTCTCATCTGTGGATTTTGAGTCCAGAACAGCCTTATAACCTTTATAGATGGGATCTTCAGATGATTTATTGGTGGTATCACCTGTCTCTTCATTGCTGAAGTAGTCATTGACACAAGCTACAATATAGAGAAATGATTAATTAGTTGCCTGCATCGTAACATTGGAAACTGTCAATATTGCTAAACAGAATTATGTACCTTCGATTGATTTTGCTAAGCCCTCAAGCTTAGACGCAGTGGAATTATGAAGATCTTCGCCCGACCAGTTTGGGAATATGACGAGGCTCATCAGGAGACAGATTCCACAACCTATGGCAATTGTATAAAATCGATCCTCAGCTATCTTCAACACGTTATGAACACGATAGCTTGATACAGTAATCAAATTGAAGGTCAAGAGGAATATCACAACTCCATAGTCGTAATTTTTCTTTATGTAAGGTAAAAATCTCATGTATGTAGCTGCTGTTCCTGTCAAATTCACAAACAAATTCTCGCATTAGTTTCAGTTAATTTTCTCCCTATCATGTGAATCAGCTGTGCTTGAAACATACCAACAGTGAATACTGCAGCACCAATGAAAACAGCGCGAAAACTTCGACCAGATTCTTGAGCAATATATTCGATCAAAAAGGCCAGTGATCCCGCTAATAGCGTGCCAAAACCTCTATTTAGTCCTTTGCATAATGTTGCACCTAGTATTTCAACATCATGACACAAAATTAACGATGTAACGTATTGTAAAGTCGGGATCAGATAAAAATGAAGCGCATTTTTTCTTTACACACCTGCAGTAAACTCAAGCACAACTACCACAGTCATGACAGCCCATATGGCATTCTGTCCAATACCTTTGAAGAATGGCTCCATTAAGTACAACAGTGAAACCAATGTTAAGGACAGACCAACTTTGAGTGAATGAATAACCCTACGAGGATCTTCTTTCCCCACTTTGCATATATTTGTCCACGTCAAACCTGGCAATCTTTTCATCTTTTCGACGAAAACATCAATATGCTTGCTCATGGTCTCAATTTTAGCGCTTGGGACATGATTTTCCTTAGCCACCTCCATTGTGATTCCTGTGAACATAATCCTAGGCTGGAAACAATTTAAAGAGTGAAAATCAACAATTTTGGGGGCTAACAGAAGAAAAAACTAGAAATGAAAGGCTTTTGGGACAGTGTTGGGGAAAAAATTGCTACAACAAGCCAACCAACGCAGCGAAAAATAAAATACGAACTTTACGGGTTCAGCAAACGTGCAGTCGAGGCTACGAAGATATGAGAAATGGCACTGTTTTAGGATGGTTGATGTTTAGAACATCATGTGCCACTCCAACTCTCAACCAGAAGGGCAATTGTTTCTTTATATACTTCATACGTAGATTTGTGATGTTTCTAAATTCACATGCTTTCCTACATAAAGTAATGCTGATATTTAAGTCCCATGACTCTTGGAGGAACCTAAAGTCAACAACAAAAAGAAATCACCACAAGAAAATTAATTACATTAGGTGTAATTTTTTGGGGTCAACCGTCAATGATAAGGGCTAGGTTGCACGGATATAGAACCTAGAAAAACCACGTCTAAAATATTTATAATGAGAAATGCTATTTAGCATCAATGATGTTACAACACTAGTCTAGGTGACAATAATGATCACTAAATAAAATGTATAATTAAATGAATCACATAATTTAACTTTTAACTGAACTTATCAAATAATATCACATAAACTGGTGCTTTAAGATCACTGTTGCTAGATAGCATTATATATTTATAATACTAAAAGTATACAACACTCAATTTAAATAAGACATTAATTGGACTCGAAATGGAGTTTTATTATGCAACATAGACAGAAGATTAAGTCATTCAAGGTTGTCATTAATTTACTTTCAAATTCAATCATATCATTATCATCAATATGATTTTCATTTATGGAAAACCTAGAGAGCTCTATAATTTCGAATATTCAATAGCTTACAAAGAGGCTTGTTGATGCAGAAGGGTCTGAGTCAGATGCTGAGTTGTCAGATAACATGTTAATGGCTCTAAAGAATCACGAGTTGGCAGATCGGATCTAGGATGACAAGTGATCGAGTAATTTTGGTGATTGTGACGTGTTTTGATAATTAGGCAATAACTTTNTAATTTTGATAATTGAGACGTGTTTCGATAATTTGGTCATAACTTTGGCTACGGTTATCAGAATCGTGATTATGACCACAATCCAAAAAGCTTGTTTCAGCGCGAACGTCATGGACACCCAGCTTCACTCTGTGTGTGTGCCTTTTTCGACCTCAAATTCCGCTGTTTTCCCTTCCAAATTACTATTTTAGTTAAATTTTGCTATTTTTAGTAATATTTCAATTGCATGTTAGGAGATGATTTTTAATCCGATTTGGACTAGATTTTTCGCAGACTACTTATTTTATTTCGCATTTTAATTTGGCGTGATTTTTTGAAATTTTGCCATTTTACCAAAAATGGCAAAATTCGAATTTTTGCTATAAAGTCCGGCTTGTGGACTTATTTTTATGATTCCTGGATATAAGAAAGTTATTTAAATTTCAGAGACGTTTTCTCTGTATTTTCGACGTTAATCTTATGTTCTTTTCTGTGAATTTATTGGTAAAACTAGTATGCAGAATAATCACTATTCTGCCCGGCGTCAACTGTTTGACAAGGTTTGTCATAAAAAATTTAACGAATTTTGATAAAAGTAGATGAATATGTGTAGTTAAAAAATTTATAAAAATTGTAGGTCCCACTAAATGTGTGTTTAGAATTGAAGTTTGACCAATTAAAAAGTTGGTCAAACAAAGTGCAAGAGTCAAATTCATTTTTAACTATATTCGATATTTTAGTTTCTCAACGTAATACTAAGAGCTTCTTGTTAAAATGCGAAGATTGCTGTGTACAAAACCAAATTCTCAAATGCATTTTGTAATTATGTCGAATTAATAAAAATATTAGTACTCTTGATTACAACATGATGAAGCATGTTATTCAAGCAACTAAAAAAGAGTTTGCAAAGTTGATCATGAGTCTAAGAAGTTGTTTTTAAATGTGTTTAAATAATTTTCTAAAAATAATTTGTCAGATTAGAAGAGCTTTTAGAAGAAGCTAATAATGTAGCTCTATGAGGAAGCTCTTGTACAAGAAACAGAAGCAAAAACAAAATTCATGCCAAACAAGCCATAAATAGAGCAATTCGAGTAAGATGTGAGAGAAAACTAGGCCATTTCTAGAATATTAGAATCAACGAGTCTTTAATTTTATCAAGTAATTACATGTACATTAATATGACAGCAGTTGGGTGAATTACAGGTTAGTAGTCCAGCTAATTGCACAAAGTCACGGGTTATGGTTGTAAAGGCCAAAATCTCAACAGTGTACCAAAGACGATTTGCAATAGATATACAGCTGCCCTTACTAACTCTTCTGGTCATCTTTAAATTTTTTTTCCCTTCCCGTGCACTAGCTACTCTTCTCAGAACGTTCATACGGTGACACGTGGCACACAAAATGCCCGACCAACTAAGTGTGTGGTGGGAAATTTTTCTTAGTTCACGTCGTGAAATTTATTTACTGTGTAGAACAAAATACCATCTCGAACATGCAGTCATCCATTGATATTTTGAAGTTCCTCGTAGGCTCCAATGTAAATTTCAAAATATGTATACAATAGAAGAACTTTGTTAGTTGAAGTTTAAGGAGTAAGCTCTTGGGAATTACGACATAAGATTCTGGATCGATACGATGAATCGGTCGAGTATGAATTTTAAAAATTATGTTTCTAGTCTGGTCTATATCGATCACACTGCGAAGGAAACAAGAAAAGAACTATTAATAACTTACGCCATAAATATATATCATATTACTCGCAATTTCAATCCAGACTCAAGAATTCGAACTTTTTATAAAATATTTAAATAAACAACCAAATAACAACTAACCCTAATTCCAGCTTTTAAATGAAAACGAGAAACCATGACTTAGCGTATGTTTGATTCGTATTTATGGATCCAAATCACTTTTTATCCATACATTTCGCGAGATTAACAAGATCCACCATTCATTTCTATTTATTTATATAAAAAAAAAAACCGTTTATAAACAGTACCCAAACATGCTTTTAGTTTTGTAGACAAACGCAACCTCAAGCAAACTAATATAAATAAATAAATGAATAGAACTCCTAACGACATCAGAGAATTATGCAAGCGCCAAGTCTAATGCTCAAACCTCTCTCTTAGACTCCATTGCAGAGAGAAATAACTATCTACCCTATGCGAGCAGTTAGATAAGAGAAAAAATGCAAATGTTACCCAAAATAATTAGCCACAAATCCCTTCAATATGACACCAGTATACTGTATGACAGATGGGGGATCGGGCTGTAAAATTATTTGAATGATTGACCCAGGCCATTCGAGATCATCGATAGCTTCCTCAGAGCTGAAGACTATCAACTTAAAAGTCATAATGTTAATAGAATATTGGTTTACATTAAAGTACAGTAAACTATCAAAGAAATGAGCAGAGCATAGTACTTTTTCAAGCAACTCTGCTTGTGTTTGATGCACATTTTTTAGAAAGAATGCATTTTATGATGTGATGTGATGAAAAATATATGGTTAAAAAATAAGAAATTTTTTTTGATTTGCATGTAATATTATTTTATTGAAAAATGTGTAGTTAAAATTGCGTTTTGAAAGAATGAATTTGAAGTATCAAATAGGCCTGAGGTCAAAATTTCACCCATACTATAGATGGTATTAAAATATGGTTCATCCACAAGGGTGTACTTCCCTTCCTTAATTACTAGATCTTATTAAATTACACATGAATGAGCAATATAAATCATGTCAAGTTACACATTATTCTGGAAAGTAAATCTTTGTGAGAGAGAACTCGAGCAAAAAGCAAATAACAAGACCATATCCATGCACATTAGACTTTGAACTAGCCATGCTCGCAGCATTTTTGTAATTACATGTTTGGTTAAGCTTAAAAAATGTACTTACAAGTAAATATTAAGGTTACTTATCTTGAACTCAATTACTCATCACCATTAAAATGAGAAACTTTTTTTATGAGTAAGAAAAAAGTAACTTTAACTAAATATTTGAAAATACAAAGTTATATATAGGAGGAAAGAAATATGGTGTTCCATGGAGAAAGGGAGACTGCCTGGTGCTATTGGTAAGGTGGCGATGGCCTTGTGGGGAGGGGAGGTGTCGTGGAGGCTACGGTGAAGAGTGGTGGGGTATGGGTGGCAGGAGTGATTCGAGGAGGTTCCGGAAAGTGGTTGGACTCTCCCAAGTGTCAAAGAATTGAAATTGAATAATGATGCAGTGATTAGAGTTCGATGGAGGAATTACTGGTGTCGATGCAATAATGAGGAATCATTGTGGATGGTCATTTCAGGATGGTGGGGTTTCTTTACTTGAGGTTGCTGAAGCTAGAGCTGTAAAAGAAGGTTTCTTGCCTCTCAATCAACTGGTTTCAGCTTGGTCAACGAGCATTAAGATTGGTCGATATAGAATTAGACAAAGAAAAGAGGGCTCGACAATAACCAACAGGCAAAGGCATATGAAAAACGGCGTGGATTCACTGTTTTTCCCATTCTAAAAATGGGAGAACAAGAAAAGAAATTCTAAATATAACATATATATTTTGGCACCAAATAGTCACTATATTTCAACATAAACATTCACTTTAACACATAAACACCAAGATATGTTAGGTAAGAAGTGTAGTTTCTACATGTATTCGAAATTCCAAATGATGATATTTTACTATTTTTTGGATAAAATACTATCTAACTTGTGTTGTATTACATTTTATAGGTAAAACTTGATGTTTGATGAAGAATTGGAGAAAAGAATGCAAAAATAGTGAAAAGGGGCGAAATCCAAAAGTCGAGGACTAAATTGCAAACAATCCATAGATGAGATTGGCAACGAAATGAAGATCGAAAATACCAATAATTTAATTTGATACAATTGGAAGATAAATGAACAAGATTGTAAGAGAAAATGGCTGAAATGAAGCAAATCCAATGTTCAAGGACTAAAGTGCGGCTACTAAAGAGTTGAGTCGAACCTCACGATGAAAATTTGAGAGTGCTACGGGTCAATCGGATAAGAAAAAAGTCAAAGTGATGAAGTATTGTCAAAGTATTATCACACGTCAACTCTTATTCGAAAACGTTGTGCTTCAGAACTTTAGCCTCACATTGAGACCCAATTTTGGTATAGCAAGCTTTCGAATTGGAAAATGATATTTTATAAGAATTTTAGCCCCTCCGAGTTATCTTTCTGATTTACTTTGAATCACTTCAATCGAATATCAAAAAGAAAGTTATCACAAAAATGTTGAGAATTGTTCAATTGTCGGAAAAAAGGAAAAAAATCAGACAGGCGCACGCCTCAATACAAAAGGGAAAAAAATCGATTTTCCTTATTTTTGTTTTAGTAACAATTGAATGTAATCCTTTTTGAAATCCTTTCAATATCAATCTCGACTATGACGTGGGGGAGGGGGTCATTCGACCTAAATTTCATCATATTCTACATATTTTGGAGATGAAAAAGTCTATACATCAATTCAAGGCGAATTATACAAGAATTTTGAAGATTTATAGTCTGGTTTTAAGATTTGAGCCAAGAACATGGATTTCTCCTACTCCTATCTTTCTTATTTTCAGGTGATGTTTTTTCAATTATTCTTGTGTGATTTAATTATAAGAATTTTAGGTTAAGTTTTTCATTGTATTGGATAAATGATGAACCCTATTATTTGTTTATTTTAATTCATGACAATTAGTTTAGTATTTCTTTATTTTTCTTGATTGATTTTGCATTCTCATTGAACTATTTGATTGTTTGATTACCAATTAGAGTAAGCTGCTTATTGTAGTGCATGAATACTCACAATAAATCTAGAATGCGGCAAAATAAAAAAATGGGTAATAGGTATTAGGAATAATATATATGGCATATGCAATCATGTGTGATAAATCCTATGAATCAATACATGTTTTTCATATGAATTCAGACTAGAACTAGGATCAGGTCGTGATAAACATATGTTTAATATATCTTGAAAAAGAATATTGAATAATAGTGGATTTTCGATTATCTTGAATGCATGAATTTACTAGATTACGAATTAAGAATTGAATTAAATTGCAATAGAGAGATTTGCATTTCGAATACAAGCATACACATATTAAATAAATACTTTATTTGTTTTGTTAGTTTATGATTAATTTAGAAAACGTACAAACTATCTGTTTTTATATCACCACACTTCAAATTTAATAGTAGTTATTGAACTACAAATTAGATCTTATTTCTCGTGAGAATTCTTAACTCACAAATCTTATTACTTGTATAACGATCACATATGCTTGCGGATTTTGTCCAAACAAATTTTTAACGCTGTTGTCGATGAGTAATTGATTTAATTTTAGTTTAGTAGTTTATATTAAGATCGATTTTTTTCTACTCTTTTTTTCTTTTTAGGCTTTAATTAAAATACCTGATCTCTACTTATTTTACTTTTTAATTAAAATACCTGATCTCTTCTTATTTTACTCTTCGCAGGTTTCTACCAATTTATGCAAGATCCTGATAAGATCGAGATCCTCCCTATAAATACTGGATCGTAAAGACCTTTAAACAACGTCGAAGAGAACATAGAAGAGTAAAGGTAATGGCTGAAAATTAGAATCAAATTCAGGATGCATTACAAGAAGCAACACTTCCAGTTCAACAACCATCTCCGTTTCAGCCTATATTAGTGGGGGATTATGTGAATCCTATTCCTGCACCAGAGTAATCGACAATTATCTACCTACCATTTGGACAAGCCAACTTCCACATCTGACCAGATATCATAAACTTTTTCCAGAATCATTAAGACATTAGGTTTTGTGGGAAAGCCACGGAGAATCCAGATGAACACATTCAAAGTTTTCTCATGTTGTACAAAGTCATCTGCCACGAGGGAATGTCACAAGATGCATTTAGGATACGTTTATTTCCTCACACCTCGAAAGAGGGCGCAAAAGCAGGCATGTATTCACTACTTTCTAGAAGCATTGTATCGTGGAATAACATGGTAAACAAATTTACCATTAACTTTTTCCCACTATCTAGAGTCCCCCAAATTAGAAACGAAGTATATCTTTTCGAAAATAGGGACTTTGAGACATATCCAGAAGTATAGGACAAGTTTAAGAGCGCGTTTAGGAAGTGTTCAAATCTTGACATTCCTAAATTGGTGCAAATATATCTCTTCTACAATGGACTGCTCTCTGAATTCCGTAACATTGTATATGCTTTTGCAGGCGGATCAATTTTGACTATCAAGGTTGATGATGCACATAATCTATTTGAGATGATTGCTGAGAATCATACAAACTGGCCAATAGACAGGGAAGCTCCAAAGAAGGCAATTGGGATGCATAATGTGGACGCAATGACAACATTAGCAGCACATATATAAATAATAACGAAGAAGCTTGACACTTTAACTCAATCTATGTACGTGATACAACATCCAGCTCCAGTTGTGCAGGTTGTGGGGACATATCACATCACTACAAACTGCCCTTTGGCTTCCACTCACGTGGGTCAGCCAGTAGGGGTTAGTTATGTGCAGAACTATCAGAGGTAAAATGGACCATACCCATACAACTTCCATCCGAATTTGAACAAGCATCCCAACTACGCGTGGGTAGATAATTCAGATCAAGTAAATCAGATTAGGGTTAATCCACTAGTGATTCAGTAACAACAAGAAACGAGCAATACTTGGAGGATCTACTTTTCAAGTACATCACCAAGACTGAGACAGTGATGGAGAATCAATAGGCCTCTATACATAACTTAGAGAATCAGGTAGAATAGATAGAAGTTGCATTAGTCAACAAACCACATGGTACCTTGCCTAGCGACACAGAGAAGAATTCACGGGAGCAAATATTAGCAATTGAAGCAGTGAATTCTGAGATCAAAGAGCTACCATCATTCACTCCCACCGCTGCGCTCAAAGCTTAGTACCACCCATTCCATTCCTTCAGAGACTGGGAAGGTAACCAACAATGCAACATGTTCAAGCCATCACTACTAGGAGTCGTGTTCAGTTGCCAAAAATCACTACAAAGAATAAGGAGACAAAGAATACTCAAATATCTACTAAGGGCAAGGAAAATGTAGAGTAGTTCGAAGAAGCAACAGAGAAGGATCAACAATTAGTCTCAAGTAGCTCACAGCTTCAGGCAATAGTTCCTAGCATTTCACTCACATCTCTAATCCATTCTCCTCAAAGGATGCAAAATACCAAAATGGAGAGGCAGTTCAATAAATTTCTGTAAGTCCTCAAAAATTTGCATATCAACATACCATTCATTGACGCAATCCTTCAAATCCTAAACTACTTCAAGTTTTTAAAAGATATGTTGACCAAAAAGAGAAATATGTCCGAGTACGAAATGATAGTACTAACTGAAGAATGCAACGCGATCATCCAGCATGTGATCCCTCCTAAACTAAAAGATCCCTGAAGTTTTACTTTACCTTACTCCATAGGAAATTTACATAATATAAATTGTTTGATTGATTCAGGAGTAAGCATAAATTTAATTCATTTACCTGTATTATCCTTCAGCACGTGGACATGTTGAAACACCACTATGAAATAGTCGAAAACATGCTTATCAAGGCTAGAGAGTTTATTTATCCAGTTGACTTCATCATCCTGGACATAGAAGAGGCATATCAAATGCCAATAATCCTGGGAATGCCATTCTTGCTTACAAGCTGAATTTTGCTGGATTTTGATATTATTTAGATAATCTTGAGGGTGGAAGATAAGAAGCAGAGTTTCACCATGGAAAATTCAATCAAGCAACCCTCATACTTTGAGGATTGCCAACGAGTGGATCGTCAGAGAGCTACAAAGGTAGGCCGACGCACAAGGAATTATTGGTAGGGACAACAATAGAAACATGATTGTTTGGAGAGTCAAGGATGAACTGAAGAAGTACAACCAATGTGATGCGAATCCCGTAGCAACGGTGACTATGAAATCCATAAATAAATTTAGATCTTGATAAATACGATTGATTGTTCAATGGAAGAACAAAGAAAGCAATAGCTTCTCTATTAATAATTTGTCAAAAGGTATTTTAACAATGAATGTTTTTGGTATTTATACCAAAACCTAGAAATTAGGTAAGAAATGTGCATAATCTCATGAATAAGGTAGGAGATTGACTAAAAATAGAATTCTAGTAAAATAAGAAAATTCGTGAAAAATTAAACTAGTCGGGCGCGGGGCACCAATACCCTCTGTAATATCTGGTGAAAATGGGCGCGAGGGTGCCACTTCATTCGCCAACTCTGGCTGTCTTCTTGATTCAGCTACTTGAATCAAGCTAATCCATCCCGATTTCGGTCTCGACCCCAACATGAAACTTGCTCCAATCTTCCTCACGATCGCCATATCGTCAATCGTTGCTTGAACAAGCAATGCCATCGCTTCTTTCACCTGCCTTGCCCTTGATCGAGTCATCGGTCCTTCTTCCACTAGCAATGGATCCTTCCCCGAACTTGCCCTCGTCTCGATGGCACCTTGGATCATATCATCTCCTCTATCTTTAAAAGAATTCGACCTCGAATTCAAACCTGCACCAAATGAAACAACATTAATAACCATGAAAATAGTAATTGTTACAGACTTACCCCGCAAAAATAGACTGTAGCCTCTATTATCAGTCATAACAAGAATATGGAATAGTCCATCGTTTCTAGGATGTAGGTTGGACCACACATGCTCTCACATCCTCCTTTTGCGTATGTACAACCAATCACCATCGCTTGGATCAAATGGTACACACCTCGAATGCTCCATTTGGTAGGCATGGGACATTTCTAGTACAATTGTCTATTTTCCATCTAGTCTACCACTTACATCACGAGTGAAAGCAATGAAACCCGACATAATGAAAAGATTAAAACCATATACTATGTCAAAACATGCGTAAGAAGTAGCAGAAACTGTCAATTTAATCCCTAACACTCGCCATCCAACTTCCCATAAGTAGTAATGTAGATTTAAGACCAATATATTCAAATATGTATCAGGCACATCTAAATCCTTGTCGCTTATTATGGTATCATCTAATAACATGTGACCTCGCACGCTAATAAATAAGTATAGTCACTTGCAACATAATAGATGGTCATAAACTAATAAATTTTTTCCTATGAATGCATGCACGAAACGAATATTTAATCATATGAAAATATTAAATGAACTAGTGAGTTCAAACAACCTAACTAACTACTTATAAATTTCATAGTTGACCTTATATTCAAGTGTACCACAAATATATGACACATGCAAATCATCAAGTATATATCCAGCTGAGGTATAGTTGTGAGGTTAAAATTACATGCTCCAAGTGAAAACTTGTCCCTGCATGCTAAACCATCATCTAACCTATGTATAAGATAGAAATACCTTACCATTGGTGAATCATCGCGCCTCCTCCATGTCTCATCCTTCCTAGGCAATAGTAACAATGACACAATGCATGAACTCAGATTTTCCTTCATACCCCATTTGACATTCAATCCCCGGCATATAAACTCCATCCATTTCCCTTGAAACTCCTTTGCCTCCTTAGGGAACTCACGTTCAACCTCCTCTAACGAAGAATTAACAAAGTTGGGATGGGGTTGGTTAGTTTCAACCACAAGTTGATATCCATTGCCCAGATTGGATGGAGTCCCAATAGGAATATTCATATGGACCAGATCTTCAAAACCCTGCAAGACAGAAATAGCAATGATATGGAAATGTCCATCTCTCCTAGGATGTAGTTTGGATCTCCTTTGAATTCGTTTTCGCCTTATACGTAGTCTCTTCCAAGCACCAATGCCTGGATCAAACAAAACACATCTCGACGGCTCCCTCTAGCTACATTGATATGTGTCATGAAGGATCTCCGATTTCTCACAAAACCTAATACTAACACCTATAGATGAGGATATTAAATTAAACAGCGTTAGTAGATTAAAACCCCGCATTAAAGGAATGCATGGAATGGAATTAGTAGACATTACACCTAATCCTAACACATTCCATAAGTCCAATCTAAGACAGGTAAGAAAATCAGGATATAAACTCAAACACACTTGCCTACAATTCCCGATAATGCAACCTAATTGCCTAGCATACATGATTAACTCCATGTAACATGCTAGAATCTGATGATATAGTAAATGTATATCATGAACAAGCAAGGTATTTTCCATGAATGTATTGGACAATGGACTTATTATACTCACAGAATGATTGGATGCATCAGCGTTCTCAAAGTACATGTCCTATATGGAAAAATATTCTTACACGCCAGCCCATTCTCTATCCTAGGTGTAAAGTTTTGACATGTTACCATAACTCCACTCAGCACCTCTTCATCCTTACTTTTCAAAGCCTCCATTTGTATTGCTCCAATTGGATTCTCAATGTATGGCTCACCATGAGTTATTCCTATATGGAGCAATTCCTTGAATTCCTACAAAAGAGAATAATCGAAATTGGAGAAGGGATTGTTAGTTCTCACTAAAGCCCCCTCACACTCATTCTTGTTTCATGTAAGCTCATTTTTGATTTTTCTATTCTCTCCGACAACTCACTTTCTTTTACCTCTTGTGGCTCCTCCTCATTTTTTGCCACATCTCCACTCTCATTTTATTCTCTTTTATTTTCCCTCATGAGGCTCTACTATTGTTTTAGCCACCTCTCTAATTTCTTCGTCACTTTTTTGTGGCTCTATTCTTTTGTCTTCACTCTCAGCCACCTTACTTTTTTCTCTTTGTCTCTCATTTTTTCGTTCTTTATCTTATTCTTCACTCTTTTGTGGCTTTACTCTTTTTTCTTTACTCTCAGCCACCTTACTTTTTTCTCTCTGGCTCTCCTCTTTCCGCTCTTTATTTTTGTTCTCTCGCTCACTTTTTAATTTGATTCGATCTTCATTGGCATGTTGTGGTGTCAATAATGCAAGACTAATAGACTTCACATCCTTAATAAAGTTGTACCTATTTTTGCGTTCATCACGTTTCACCTTCCTATCATGTTGCCATGGCCTACCCAATAGTATATGCCCGACATACGTAGGAACGACATCGCACAACACCTCATCGTGGTACATCCCAATTGAGAAACTTATCAACACCTGCACACATACACTAACCTCTTCACATTTATCCAACCATCACAATTTATAAGGTTTGGGATGTTTGACTGTAGTCAACCTAAGTTTTTCGACAAACAGAGCACTAACAATATTTACACAACCACTTCCTTCAATAATCAAACTACATAGCTTGCTACTAACATGACATCTAGTTTGAAATATCGTTTCCCGTAGTTGTTCAATATCACCCACGTTGATGGGTTTATGGAAATCACGCATCAATACACAAGCTTCCTCCACTACAGGTTTCCTGACTCTGTTACATTCTCTACGATACTCTCTAATCTCCCCTTTACGCACATTTTTCATATCAACACCAACTCCAACAAAATGACTACTCTTTCGTTCAAGGCTATCCCCCTATATATCCTTAGTTCCATCTCGTTTCTTTCATACTCATCTTCATCCCATTCGCTACCAATCTCATGTTCGTCCATCATAGGAACTCGCCTACCCGCCCTCCTATCGTGAGATACATTTGCTGGTTGTTCCCTACTAAGATTTACTATCGACGTATTCAATTGTTCCATCATGGCTCCCATATCCATCAACAATCGTTCAAACATATCCATCCTATCATCCTGCAAATTGGTCTGATTACCGCTCATACTAGAATTTGAGCCTTCCATGTCTGACATTCTCTCAGTTTCTACCTCACCAAGTTCACTCGGAATCACTCAATTAGCTTTTACCCTCTAAAAATCTCACCATCTGTCTTTTACCACTCAATGCTTTCACCAAGTGCTTCCAAAGACAACAATGAACTCAACGGATCAAACTTGTGACTTCAAAAATCGAATATGTGGATGATTGTGACTCAAGATATATATAGACATTTTGAAATGACAATGGAAAGAACACAAGAGAATTCAACTATAACTTTGACTCAAAGTGGATGACAAAAACAAATTGATTATCCGAAATTGTAGAATGTTGGTATTAAATCAATCAAACAAACTTAATTTTTTTTGCTGTACGGATGAACAGTACCACAGGTGAACGGTAAATTTTTTTTTTTTTTTTTGCAGATGAACAGCAACCGCGATGAACAGTAACTTTTTTCTTTCTTTTTTTTTTTACATTAAAAACACAAGATTATACTACCAACAAAAAAATTATGGATCTAGGAGTTGGAAACGAAGAACGACTCAAGAACATGAAGAAACTAAGGAAGAAAAACGAAAATTAAATGACTCAACAAAGAAAATAAATGATATAATCTAATGAAATTGGAGCCAAAGCTCTTATATCAATTGATACGAATCCCGTAGCAATGGTGACTACGAAACCCACAACTAGATTGATGCGGAACTCAAGAACATTAATTAAATTCGATTTTGGATTTAAAATCCTATTTTGAATTTGAACCCAACAAGGTGAACCAAAAAATCCAACGATAACGACGATGTGTTGAACCCCTTGATTACACAATGAAGAACCCACGATCTGATATTTGAATGTCACAAGATTTAGATCTTGATAAGTTAGTTTCTTTTTTAGTTCCGAAAATGAAACTAAAATTCAAATAGAAAAATAAAAAGAATGTAAATTGTCTTTCTTCTTTTTGTTGAACAGAATCGCCTTTGTTCTGAAGGCCTAGCGAGTTCCTTTTTTTTTGTTCAATGGAAGAACAAAGAAAGTAATAGCTTCTCAATTAATAATTTGTCAAAGTTTCTTAACAATGAATATTTTTTGTATTTATGCCGAACCTTAGAAACCGAGTAAGAAACATGCATAATCTCATAAATAAGGTAGGAGATTGACTAAAAATAGAATTCTAGTAAAATAAGGAAATTCGAGAAAAATTAAACTAGTCGGGCGCTGGGGTGCCAATACCCGCTGTAATATCTGGTGAAAATGGGCGTGGGGGCCCCACCTCTAGCTGTATTCCAAGTTCAGCTGCTTGAATCAAGCTCATCCATCCTGATTTCGGCTCGACTCCAACATGAAACTTGCTCCAATCTTCGTCACGATCGCCATATCGTCAACCGTAGCTTGATCGAATCATCGGTCTTTCTTCCACTAGCAATGGATCCTTCCTCGGACTTGTCCTCGTCTCGATGGCACCTTGGATCATGTCACAATGTCTAAAATGCAGGACTAAAAACTTCATTTTCGAGCCACCATGAAGAGCTTAAAAGTAACACGAGTCGAGCTAAGGATTTTAAATAAGCGGTTGTTGGGAGGCAACCCAACACTTCTATTCTTTTTATTAGTTTGATTTTAAGATTTTGAATAGTTTAAGATAATTTAGATTAGTTTTTATTCAATTATAGGGACTCGTCATCCACACTTTGTTGCTCTTTATGTTCTCGATATGTTAGTTGGTTTATTAGATGTTTGAGCTAAATAACACATGTTCCATATTTTCTGATCTTTAATACTTTAATTAATTACATTGTGTAGGAACATGAAGTCACGTAACACTTAAATCAACATTGACCAAGGAGACAATGAGAGCAATATAAAAAGTTAGTCATTGAATTTCACGTAATATTAGGGGATTATTTTCTTCTCCACTCATTTATTTGTAGACTTAGGATTTAAGATATTGAGAACAATGTGTAATTTCAGTTTGGAGATGAAAAACATGAGTTTTCTTTTGTTTTGTGTGTTTTTATGTGTTTTATTGCTTTACATATTAGAAAAATAAAAAATAAAGAAAAATTCAAATTTCTTTTTTTGTGTGTGCTTGTGTGAGTTAGTTAGCCTGGCTGGCAATAAGAAATATATTAAATTATGAATTGATTTATGAATGGTAAATATATTACATGCCCATGTCAATTTTTACTTTTTCATGTGAAGTTCGATATATATTGAGCATGTGAATTAATTTAAGTATTATGTAGGAATTAGTTGATTTCATAATTGGATATATTGAAATAGTAAGGGCCATAGATGCTAAATTCAAAATCACTAAATTTTACATTTTTAGACCAAATTTAGAATAATTTAAGAATATTTCATTGTTGTAGGAATTAAGGTCAATAGGATGCAATTTGGGGAAAATCTCAAGTTAGAAGTCGATTTACTTGGATTAATGTTTAATAAGGGACATTGCACTAATAAAGGCATAAAAATATGTTATTTGAAAATTTCTCTTCGTAGTCTTTTCGACTCGAGTTATTAAGCCTGTAAGGGTATTAAACTTATTGCCCTAAAATCAACTAACTTGGGAGTTATTAGCTTAAAACTCCCTAAATGTGTTATTTAGAAAGTTTAAGGGAGAGAATACTGCAAATAAAGAAAAAAATTGTTGAAATAAAAATTCAGAAAAATAGAAAAAATAGGTACATGAAATAGAAGACGCATCAAATGTCTTAGTTAAGTCTCAAACACTTGTTTAAGAAAATTTGACTTTTGATAAGGAATTATTAGCCTAATTGAGTTTTGGAAATTGAAGCAATCAAATGATGAAGAATCCTTATTAATTGACATATCAACTTGCAATATGTAAGATTTACCTAAACTAGAAAGGTGATGATGGTATAAAAATTCAACCTTAGGTCAAACACCTAAAAATAGTGAAAATAATATGTTGAAGGCGTGTGAATCTTATGAGTGATTAAAGAATATATTTGACAATTGATAGTCGGATATTGAAATAACTTATAAATTCATAATGCTACGCTTAATTCTTCACACACATACACACGTCGATTTACATTGAAAAAGTATATTTTAATTTTTGTATTGCGATTTTGAAGCTGTGCATAGATTTAACATTATGATTTCAATCCTCAGATAAAAAGTCAGGTTAGCTAGCTAAATCTTTTCGCATTACTTGATTAACTGGTCACCAATTAAATAATTAGTATTGAGTGTTTGTGAGTTCATTAGGTTTTAATTTTGTTTGAGGACAAACAAAGATTCAAATTTGGAGGTTTGATAAGTGTAGTTTCTACACTTATTCGAGATTCTAAATGATGATATTTTTCTAATTTTTGGATAAAATACTATCTAACTTATGTTGTATTATATTTTATAGGTAAAACTCGATGTTTGATGAAGAATTGGAGAAAAAGAATGCAAAAATAGCAAAAAATGGTGAAGTCGAGGACTAAGTTGCAAACAATTCATAGATGAAACTAGCAACGAAATGAAGATCAAAGATACTAAGCATTTAATTTGATACAATTGAAAGATAAATGAACAAGATTGCAAGAGAAAATGGTTGAAAAGAAGTAAATCCAAGGTTCGGGGACTAAAGTGCAGTTACTAAAAGTTACATCGAACCTCACGATGAAGATTTGAGAATGCTATGGGTCAATTAGACGAGGAAAGAAGTCAAAAGGACGAAGTATAGTCAAAGTATTATCACACGTTAACTTTTAGCCGAAAAAAATTGTGCTTCAAATTTTTAGCCTCACATTGAAACCCAATTTTGGCATAGCAAGCTTTCGAATTCGAAAATGATATTTCTATAATAATTGTAGCCATTTGAGTTATCTTTCCAATTCACTTTGAATCACTTTAATCGGATATCGGGAGAGAAAGTTATGATAAAAATATTGAGAACTGTTCAGCTGTCAGAAATTAGACGAGGCGTGCGCTCCAAACAAAAATGAGGTGCCTAAGGCATCCCAAACCAGCCAGGCACGCTCCTCAGTACAAAAAGGAAAAAAATTCGATTTTTCTTATTTTTGTTTTGGTAATAATTGAATGCAATCTTTTTTTTGGCGTCCTTTCAATATTAACCTCGACTAGAACAAAGGATAGTGGGCCATTGGACTTAAATTTCATCATATTCTACATATTTTAGAGGTGAAAAACAAGTCTATACATCAATTCAAGGTGAATCATACAATGATTTTGAATATTCATAGTCTGGTTTTAAGATTTGAGCCAAGAACTTGAATTTCTCCCACTTCCATCTTTCTTAATTACGGGTGATGTTTTTCCAATTATTCTTGTGTAATTTAATTATATGAATGTTAGGCTAAATTTTTCATTGTTTTGGATGAATGATGAACCATATTATTTGTTTATTTTAACTCAAGACAATTAGTTTAATATTTCTTGATTGGTTTTGCATTCTCATTGAACTATTTGAATGCTTGATCATCAATTAGATAGTAAGTTACTTGTTGTAGTATAAGAAAACTCACAATAAGTTTAGAACGCGACAAAATCAACACATGGTAATATGTATTATGAATAATATCTATGACAAGTGTAATCACGTGTGATAATTCATGTGAATCAGTGTATGTTTTTCATATGAATTCCAGATCATGATAAACATAGGTTTAATATATCTTGGAAAATAATATTAAATAACAGTGGATTATCGATTTATCTTGAATAAATAAATTTACTAGATTACAAATTATGAATTGAATTAAATGGCAATAAGGAGATTCACAATTCCAATACAAACATACACATATTAAATAAAAACTTTATTTGTTTTGTTAGTTTATGATTAATATGGAAAATGTACAAACTATCTCTTTTGATATCATCATACTTCGAATTTAATAGTAACTATTGAACTACAAATTAGATCTTGTTCCTCATAGGAATGATACTCTTAACTCACAAATCTTATTAGTTATAAAATTAGGGTTGGACAAAACCCCCGAACCTAATCGAACCCAACCCGAACTGAACCAAGAGATTCTTCATAAATTAAATACCCGAACGGATATTTGAATCGAAAATCGATGGGTTTAGTTCGATTATCGGTTCTAGACCAAAAAGTGAAGAATAGAATAAGAACTGAATCTAAATAATTTTTTTAATTTTTTATATTGAACTAATTAAATTGTTTTAATTTTTTCTTAACTAATTTAGTAATTAATGCTCCAACTCTCAAGCTCTAACTAGCCCAATCCAATTTCAAAATTCAATTTTTTGTTTTATTTTTTTTTACCCAATTATTAATTTTATTGATAGCCCAAAATCTAGACATTTTTAAGTTTTTATCATTCTCTTTCCAATTTCATATTTTCATTCGGAAAGCACATGTCCACTAACCTCAAATCATTTAATAAATTGAAAACCTACATCTATATGCCCAAATCGAAGCCCGCAGACTTTCCCTCTTCAACTGCCCATCAAAGCTACGAATGAACATGTTATTAGTTGTATTTATGTAATGTTGCTGTAAATGTTAAAAAATTAATTATGGTACAGAATCAAACCCGAACGGTTCCATAATTATATTTGGACTCGAGGTTCCATTTATTAAATATCTAAAATTTTTGGTTCAGTTCGGTTCTCTTCAGAACCGAACCGAACATGTCCAGCCTTATGTAAAATGATCCCGTACGTTTGCGAGTTTTGTCCGAATGTTATGGTAAATAGAAATAGAAAAAGAAAAAGAAACTGTTCAGTTGTGGTTGTGTTGCTGTCGTTGTTGCAAGCTAATGAGTTTATAATAGGCGCCATCTTTTTTCTCCAAGAGAGAAGAATGAGTCCCTTGCTCTATAATCTTCCCGTCTTGCAAAACTGATATTTGATCTGCATTTTTAATGGTGGATAATCTATGGGCCACCATGACTGTTGTTCTATTCTTCATCAACGAGTCTAAAGCTTGTTGCACCAAGCGTTCTGATTCCACATCAAGAGCACTAGTGGCTTCATCCAAGAGAAGAATTGAAGGGTTCTTCAAAATAGCTCGTGCAATTGCTACTTTTTGCTTCTGCCCGCCAGAAAGTTGAACACCTCGCTCACCAACCTTAGTTGAGTAGCCCTCCGGAAGGGCACTGATGAAACTATGCACATTAGCAAGCTTTGCTGCTTCAATAATTTCTCCTTCTGTGGCCCCCTCTTTACCATAAAGAATGTTTCCATGGATTGACGTGGCAAAAATAGCCGGCTCTTGTTGGACCAATCCGATGTGTTTCCTTAAAGATTTGAGCTTTAGTTTCTTGATGTCTTTGCCTGCATAAATTTGATAACATCGAGCATTATATAACAACTCTTATACATTTAGTGAATGTTTCATAGAAATGACAGGATACTACTGAATAGTATTTTGAAAGAAAAAGAAGTTAAAATTTGTTCATTATAATGTGTACTTAAAATGCATTAATAGCTATCATTTTGTAAATCATGAGTGCCACTAGAATGGAGCCTTTAATTAGCAAAAGAAACTTACCATCAATCAATATTTTCCCATTTGTTGGATCATAAAATCTGAGTATGAGAGAAATTACAGAGCTTTTACCAGAACCACTTTGTCCAACTAATGCCATACATCTGCCAGCATGCACTCGAAGATTGAAGTCCTTGAAAATCAGAACATTAGGTCTCGAAGGATAGCTAAATTCAACATCCTTGAGCTCAATTGTGCCATCTACCCTTGTAACCTCTTCTCCTACATCACTTATAATTTCGGTCTTCCGATCTAACACTTCAAAAACTGACGCCACCATTTGGTTCCCCTTTAGGAGGTCAGGTGCCATAGCCAGTGTCTCACCCATAGCTAAGGCCGTTACCATCAGAACCATAAATGTTTTCATGACGGACTTGAAGCTAGCAAGCTCCTTTCCCATCAGAACTGAACCATACCTAAAAAAGTTGGAAAATTTTTTTTAGCCAAATTGCCGTTTAAATATATCCATGGATCAGATCAAAATCAAGACTCTATAATGTTTCACATAGTATGTCAGTTTATAAGAGTCTTCATTGATTATATAGAATCCTCATGCTTATTTTTTATGTCAAAAAAGGATACATGTCATGCATGTGACAATGTTTTACATTGGTTTTCAACTTAATGGAAGTTTATTGAAAATAAGGCTAAACCTCTTGTTCTTTTGCAGTCCATGACTGACGTTTATACATTTTTACATTTGTAACACCTTATTCCGACATGATGTGCCACATTTGTTAAGATGTTAATTGTTTTGGAACAACTTTCCTGCTGAAATTTTTAAAAATTGAAGCAAAGCAGCATACCATAAGGCAAGCCCATAGGACGAGAATATGAAAAACTGTGAGACTCCATAAAATATTCCAGCAGTTTGACCACATCTGAATGAATGCCGAGATGGTTCAACAAGCTCGCGAGCATAAAGATCAAGTACTTTCTCCTCCGAGCAAAATGCTGCAACAGTTCGGATGTTACTCACAGCCTCACCAGCAAGCATGTTAGCTTTGAGATATGCCTTGCTCAAGTCACCTCCATAGCCTTGCATGAAAAGTTTCTGGAACAAAGCAAAGATAAGTCGTTGAAGTACATTATAAATTTTCTCAACCTGCTAAATTGGAAGAGTGGATACCTCGCTGATATGACCACTAATAATCAGTGGATATGTGGCCATCACTACAAGAGTGAGCCTCCAGTTCAAGATGAAGGAGATAATGAATGAAGTGACAATGAAGCCTACATTCTGTAAAAGGATTGTAGAACGATCAACCACTACAGTTTTCAACATAGTTGTATCACTTTCTAATCGTGATGCTAGCATAGCACTTCCATTGTTCATGTCATCAAACCATCCTATCTCGTTTCTCAACATAGCTGTAATTGAACCAAAGTGAATAAGCAAGCATGCTCTACAAAGTCCAGATAATGATGATAATAATATTCCAATTTTTTCCCAATTACTAAATTCGTCTTTTTAGTGACAAAAGGTTTCTATGAATTCATCCAAAGAAAATAACTTAAATCCATGTAATTCTTCAAGTACTGTGGCATACTGCAGTAGTAATTAATATATTATAAATGGTTGTTGCAAAATGCCAAACATGTCTATCAAATTAGCATTTACCAGTAAACATCATTTTTCGAACACGAAGTGTAAACCGTTCTCCCATGATCCCAAAACATAGATGTGTAATAGCATGAACAACGACAGTTATCACAGCACCCCCACAAAAGAGGAAAGAAATTTTCTTTACTTCACGGAGTGTCGTGTCCCAGTCCATGTAGTAAGACACAAGAGCCTGAGTAACTCCGAGAGCAAAAAGAGGCATCAGAGCCCCAGCAATAAATGCACATATGGTGCCAAATACCCCATAAAACCAGTCAGGACGCACCATGGAATACAATCTTCCAGATGAAATATATGGTGGTGTAATATTATCTGGTCCATCAGCACCATATCTGATTATAGATTTCTCAGAACAAAAACTGGCACCATGACTTCTTGTAGTTGTGCAGGATAATTCACGTGAATACCTGACGCTACCTTCACGTGAGTACCTAATGCTGTACAAAGAGAAGAAATGATATTCAAAATGAATAATAAGAGGCACCCAATATGTGACTTGGCATTGTCAAAATGAAATCAGTCCAAAGGAATATCATGCTTTGTGTGGGAACGTAATATTGTCAAACGTAATGCCAAAAAATGATTGTACAGAGTATTTCTTGATAATTAAATTTGCAAAAAAAATTAAGTTGGGATAGTTACAAATTGTCATCATTATCAAGTTTCTACAATTTCAATATTTGAGTAAAGCTAAATGTATATCTGCAACTGCCCTTCAGATGGGTAAAGAAATTAGTCGTAAACTAAATTAGTTCAGTTATTGAACTTTTCCTGAGCAGAACTACAATACCTCTGTAATTATAGTCAAATAAGAAAATATCCCGGAAGGTGAATTTCATACCTGAGAGGTCGCCCCATGGCAGGTCCATGTGACGGGAGACAATGCAAGGAAGCTGTCTCTTGTAGTTGAACAAAGGAAGCATAGGCACTATTTGGTGTTGAGATGAGTTCTTCAGGGCTTCCGGTTTCTACTATTGTACCATTTTGCACAACAGCTATTGTATCAGCATTTCTAACAGTAGATAGACGGTGAGCCACAACAACAGTTGATCGTCCCACCATCACCCGATCGAGAGCCTCTTGCACACTCTTCTCAGACTCTGCATCCAGTGCACTAGTTGCTTCATCCAACAAAAGTATTGAAGGATTTTTCACTATTGCACGTGATATTGCAATTCTTTGTTTCTGTCCACCCGATAGTTGTATTCCTCTCTCACCCACCTACAAAAATTATCCACAAGTCCGTATAAATTGTCTCATTTCTCACATTTCCTAGGGAACGATATAAAGTCAACGAGCTCATCAACAGACTCAACAAACTTTATGCCAAAATTGACAAATTCAAGTGTTAAAGCTACCTAAGGGGTCAGACTACATCTATATTTCATGAACAAATACAAATAAAGAGATAAATATAACCTGAGTTTCGAATCTATCAGGAAGATTGTTAATAAAATTGATTGCCCCGGAAAGTTTTGCTGCACGTGTTATCTCTTCCATTGTGGCATCGTCTTTCCCATAAAGAATGTTCTCCCTAATGGTAGTGGCGAAAAGTGCAGGCTCCTGATTTACCATTCCAATTTGCTTCCTAAGCCACTTCAGATCGAGCTCCCTAATATCAGTTCCATCTAATAGTATATGTCCAGAGATGGGATCGTAGAACCGTTCTATCAAAGATATAACTGTGCTCTTCCCGGATCCACTTCCTCCAACAAGGGCTACAATATTTCCAGAAGGAATATTCAGAGAAAGTTCATCGAAGATCAGCACATCAGGACGGGATGGGTATCTAAATGTTACGTCCTTAAATTGGATATGACCGTCTACTTTACTCAGTCTCCTAGCATTTGTGGAGCTGGTTTTGCCGGTCGTATTCCTTTCAATCATTTCAAAGATGGGATACGCAGCTGCCTTTGCCCGAATAAATGCTGTAATGTCTGGTGCTGCTTGCCCCAGTGACCTGAAGAATAACAGAAGTTGTTTGTTGTTTTTTTTATGATGATAATCACAGATGATATGAATGTGACAGAGAACCATGTAATGTAGTTCCCTCTTGACACACAGTGAAAACCTGGAAAACAATGTGCATCCCCAGAAAAATATTGATGAATAACATGTTCTTCTAAGTCTAATTCCCGGCAGAAGGTTGATTGATGATGGAGGATAATATTTGAGAAATCATCTTTTTCTTTTGTAGGAAAGTAAGATTTAATATGTGAATGAAGAGATACATTTTAGTGAATGCACAAAGCAAACCATCGACCAAATTGATACCTTGTTGGTCACGTGAAGTAAAAATCCATTGTCATCAACTGTTCATGCTGAATGTACTTTGAAATCTAAGTGCTCTGGAAACGTGATTTCGTAATGACATTTGAAAATATCAGAAAAGAGAAAAGCTTACAGGCCAGCAATAACAACGTTGAGCATGGTCGTGAAAGACTCTCCTCCATTGGCAATATTCTTATGTACAACAATGCTAGTGTACCAAACAAGCAACGACCATGAAAGGAAAAGAACACAGTGCAAGGTTCCCAGTCCAAGACCCCTGGCCAAGCCTGCTTTCTTCCCATAATTGTACGTGTTAAACAAAGATGTTATATATGAGTTCACTGCTCTCTCTTCTCCTGCAAATGCTTGCACCGTTCTGACATTACCAATTGCCTGAAAAATGCAACAAATCAGACAAAGGATGCATCGCATACTTGTGTATCCAGAGAACAGAATTAATAATTCCCGTTTAATTCTTGGAATGATTTCGTACAAAAAATTGAAAATAATCCGCATATACCAGTCATATCAGTTGAAAATTTATTATCCTTAGACCATGTTTCACTCTGGTTCTTCTTAAAAAAGAAGTAGCTTATTCTCGACAGTATAGCACCTGATACTGTCAAGAAAAGACGTTGACTGCTTCTGTGCTTTAAGCTAAGCCAAACATGATCTTAGAACTAGCAATTATGTGACATGTACTATGATTCATCCTGAAATTTTCTGCTGGAAGCTATTGGTAATATGATATGCAGGCTTCATATTTCCTTATCAGCACGTTCTCTAGTCAATTGTGGAAATTAAAGAATGTTATAACAAATAAGTTTAACAATCTCAGGCCTACCTTTATCTCATCATATCCAGACAATTACCTAAAATTTCTCAAAGTTTTCCAAATTGCAGTCCTGAGAATATTGATTATCACTATATAAACTAACAGTTGATGGCAGAATTTTGCTCTAACCCTACTACAAACCTCATCAAATCATAATATTAAGATAATTTCAAAATAAATCCTACCCTTCTAATTCAAACACAAAGAACCACCACTGCCTAAAAATAAAATGCCATACTACACTTTCAGGTACCCTCCAAAGAGTCCCTCAATTAAGCATTAGAGTGTCCTTGTGGGAATCTGAAAATACAGGGAGAATTTAATAAGTCAAGCATTTCCGACCCAGCAAGCAGAACTAGTGATTTTCTTGGTCTTCAAAGGTGTATAAAAAATGCACATTCATTTACAAACACTGTAGAGAAAGAGGGACAAACCTCTTCTGCAATTCCTCCTGCTTTTACATAGGATTTGCGGACTCCGGCAATAAGGCCAGTGGCTACATAGGCATAGATACCACCAGCAAGTGCAATCAATGGCAAGATTGACAGAGTAACAAGACTGATTTGCCACACTTTTATGAAACCAATGGCGAATCCTGATATAAAACGGCTGATGTAGTGCATAAAATTTCCTACCTGTACAGTGCACCCATTAGCAAAAATGATGCACAAAAACTCGTACCATTGTCCCAATCTAACTTCATATTTATTGCTACCAATTCAAGTTAAAATCCAACTTCATCAAGATTGAGGACTAATTTGTTCTTTTTTAAAGTTTTAAGATTAACATTGTACTCGAGCAATAAGTTACGGACTAATTTGCAAAATTTCCTATTTTATAATATTCTATGCAAATTTCTCTGCATTTAAAAAAAAATCGATTTTGACATCAACTCACCGACGGCACACGAGTTTGAGATAAAGCTGAAAGTACATTCTCTCCCTTTATACAAGTGCGTGTGAATCGGTAGATAAGAGAAGAAAATGAATTGATGTCAAAATCGGCAATTGTCATCAGTAATGAATAATAAGTACAGGAGTTTTTGTAAGTACTTATTATGACAGCGAATTTCCTTGTCTCGTTTTTGTAAGTACTTATTACCTTTTAAAAACGTTAAACTTAAAAACATGATTGAATTAAAATAAAATAAATAGAATCGGGCACGAGTTTAGAATGGGGATCATGATCCCCGTTTCTCGACTAACCACATAATCTCCACCCCATTCGAGGCAAAGATGGGACATTTGTCATCTTTGAATATCGTATTATATTCTTAACTCTCCCTTGAGATTATAGTTAATCCGAGAATACAAATTTTAAAGTTAATTTACTCTCTTCAAATTTAGACATCAAATTCCTCATTTAAAATTATTGAAAGTTTACGCCTCACAAGTTGTAGACATGATTCAAACTCTATAGCATGTGAAGAACAGTTAGTATTTGTTTGAAATAGTTTAAAAAGTTACTAACAAGTTGAGATTAAAGTGAACAATTAATTTTAACTCAACATTTCATTGAACTCACAATTTTATTAACTTTACAATAACAAATTCCATAACACTTAATCAAAATTTGCTAAATTTTTTATCAAAAATTTTAATAAATAATAAAAAAAAAGGTATATAATAGATTACATAATATAATGTGGAAGAAAAATATTAGATGAAAATGATGATTGTGTCAGTATAGTAAATGGTGACTTTTCTTGAAAAATAATAACCTAATTAATTACTATGTCACTTTTGGATTATTTTAAACTATTCAACTTTCTAAAAAACTAGGGGTCGTTCTCTTCGTATTTCAGTTTTTCGTTTTGAATTTTGTGTTTTGAGTGTTCATTTTGAGATTTTTGAAAATGCATTTTTTTAACATTTTGAAAAATTATTTTCAAAAATAAAAAAGTGGAAAACTTGTTCTTCTTCCCCCTCTCTCTCTCTCTCGTCTCTCTCGCAAGGCCGTCGGCGTTGAAGACCACATCGAAGCTATAGCGACAGCAGCTAGCGTCTCTCCCTGCGATTGCCGGCTTCTTCATCTCTCTGTTTTTTTTAATGCGGTGGTTAGATGCATGGTGTGCGATGGTTTTGGGTTGCGATTGTGGCAGTGGCGGTGGTGTGCGACAGTTGTGGCTGTGGCGGTGGTGTACGTGGTGTGCGATAATTTTTTTTCTTTTGCTGTTGTAGCGATGTCGCCGACGACGATTTTGATGGTGTGGCAACAATGTGGTACAGGCGACGATGGCGCTTGTTTTAGTAGGTGGCGTAACTGAAAACAACAAAAATGCATTTTGAAAATGACATAGTTTTAACTGAAAACATTCAAAACGACATTTTTGACATTTTTGGTTTTCTTTATAAATTTTAAACTCGTTTTCGGAAATTCATTTTTGAAAACAGGTAAGTAAACATGTTTTCACTATTTTGAAAAATTGAAAATAGAAAACGGCAAAGAGAATAACCCCTCAATTTTTGAGTACAGTCAAACATAATGGAGGCAATACGTACCTTTTCAGAAATGGCGTCTTGAACAACAATAATATCAGTGGTGATAGCAGAAATGACTTCTCCAGTAGAAGCTTCAGTATCAAAACGATCAATGTCTTGATTTAACATACACCTCAAATATGCCATTCTCATTTTTGTGGCTTGTCTTTCCCCAGAATGCATCCAAAAAGCCACCTCTGTAAATAATTTTTTTTACAAAATTTAAATGAATTATATTTAATTGATAATTTTGATATAATTCAAAATTTTCTTACCTGTCCATGATGAAAATAGTACGACTATACTCAGATATACCAAATCCAATGAATACTGCAATACAAATATATTTGTTAATTGATTGATCACAAAAGTAAATGGAAACATGAAAAAGGTAACGCTACTTGATACCTTAGCGACTTTGTGAGAGGCCTCTTTTGGGAAGAGATAAGCCAAGCCGATGATATTTATCAACTTTCCAAAGAAAATGAGGAAGACAGGGATGGAAGCACCATGCGCACAAGCACCAATGGATCCAATAAACATGAGAAAATAGTCGTAAGCATCGGCAAATGCAAATAGTTTAAAAAATGAAACTTTCTTGTTATCTCCTTTCGTCTTCTCATTCGAGAATGAGAATGAGAATGAGAATGAGAATGGACTCTCATGGCTACTACTCATTTCAGCCTCACCCCCAGCTGGAAATTTGCATATATGGCTGGCACTTACAAATAAAAGTAGTAGTTTTTTGAATTGGAAGAAAAAATGGGATGTTAGTAGAAGTGATTGCTGGATAGAATATGCAGTTAATAAATAGATTAACCAACTTTCGTGGACATTGATATTAATTGAGCCCCATTTTTGTCAAAAATACATTTTTGAATAGTGTATTGATGAAAAATATGTACTTAAAAAATAAGGAACAAGGGTTAACATATAAATCTTGATTGGGGAGGCAGTGGGGGTTTTCAAATTTATGATGCAAATGACTTCCCACCACCACAAATGTATTGTCTATCTCGTGAGTTGTGTCGTGTTGTTTATGACACTGAAATGTTATATCGACAATTGATATTTCACCCCACCCCACCTCACACCGTTTTTTTTCTTCTTAGTACGTAGATTAAAAAAATAAAAAACATCAAGCTCCTGTTGGCAAGAATTCAAAATACATATTTTAATCTTCGTAACAGTCAACATTTAATTTTAACTGCATATTTCATAAGATCCACAATTTTTTTATAACATATTTTATTATTTTTTATTAAAATTTACTAAAAATCTTATTTTAATCCACCAAGCTGGGCCAATTTTGGTTTGTAACACAAGTTGTCCCTGTCATATCCATGAAAGGAAGCTTTTGTCATATTTTGGTGTTTAGTCTAATAAACCATATTCTCTCCTTATTGACGAGGTAGTCTACACAGATATTTCCTTGTTTTTATGAGTAATCAACAAGCAAGGCAATGTTTGGATTTTTGGTTTTGTCAGCATAGTTAAAATACGGCTACTTTCATGCTAGTCAGGAAATTTCACATTTTCAATAAATCAGTCATTGAATTTTACTTGTTTTACTATAGTAACTCGATTAAATTTCATCAGTTTTTCTACTAGAATGCGAACCGCGGCAGAGTAGAGCTGCCGCAATGCAATCATATTGCCATGGGCTGAGCGGTGAATATCAAATGAATCAAGAACCTTTCACAAAGCATTCCATTTTGTCAAGTTCACTTGTCTTTTGCAATTCCATACCATGTCTTTTAAGTATGTTATTCCATTAAAATAAATAGTATTTAAATGAATGATGGCTGCGAAACTAACAATTATTTTATATTTGGCAATGACTCTCATTTCAACATTTTGCAGCGCAATTGTAGTCCTTTGTGTCATCTTCCCTTTAATTGACTGTTTAAAAGTCAATTTAATGGCGAGAAAGACTAAAAAAAAAAAGGATTTTTCTTCATAACATTTACATCTTGGAAGAAATTTCTCCACGGGTTGGATTTAGTTGAAGTACGATCAATTTCCTCATCTAAGATTCTCAATATCTCATAGTTCTCGACACGAGCTATTGAACAAATCCTAAGAGAGCTCAGGAACTCGACTCTACGTAAGGAGCTCTATATTGGGTTTTACAATACATTTTAGTTTTACTCTTGATAATCAAAATTTGATGACAAATTATTTATAGAGGGAAAACGATGACCACGAAAGGGCTACATATAGTGAGAAAATGTGTTTCCATTATACAGAATGAGCATGCAAAGTTTAATCACTACTCCATCTCCAGCAATCACACTCTTAATGAACTTCAATACATAATAAGTATGTTTTGATATTTAATCATTTTTGTAAATTTCTACGCATATCAGTTTATATGTAGTGTTCATAGGTAAATTTCCAAATTTGAAGATTATTAATGCAAAAGAAAGTAAGATTGAACCTTAAATGTCCAAATAATGAAAAACGAGGACTTACGGTACAGGGCTTGTGAGGAAATTAGTACATTAAATTTAGTACAAAGATATGAAGTGATCAAATGGTATATCATTTGCAAGATAATTGAATTTTGAGTTCCAAAAAAAAAAAAAAAAGAATCACGTTTCTAAGTTATGAAGAAAAAGTCTTACACGTTTGGTGTTCACAAGATGAAGAAACACGCTATAAAGAAATACAAAACGTAGCATAACATTAGATTGTGAGCCTAAGCCTTTAATCCAATATGAATCTCGTTTAAAGATAGACTATCACACAGATGCTAAGCCACGTTCATGCGACCATGATCACAAACACGACCATGAAAACGAACACGTTTGGTGTTCATGAGATGAAGAAACACGCTATAAAGAAATACAAAAGGTAGCACAACATTTGGTTGTGAGCCTAAGCCTTTAATCCAATACGGCTCCCGTTCAAAGACAGACTATCACATAGATGCTAAGCCACGTTCACGTGGCCACGATCACAACCACTACCATGAATATGAACATGAACTCAAATATAAAAGAATAATATAGATTCAAGTTCCATTAATAAATAACAAACTGAATTAGAAGCTTGTTTGAACCCCCCTACCCCATTCTTCTCCATTTTTTTGGTCTAAAATGTATCTTGGAATTTGTTGGAGAATAGGCTGAGTTAATCAAAGGTAGAATCCTAAAGTAAAAGTTAGCCAAACACTTCACTAAGAAATGGTGAAAATAGACTTCTAAAGTAAAAAACGCAAGTTCGACCCTAACAACAACTAGAGGGCGGTGAATAGGCGTAATATGTGGAATTTAAAAATACTAATGAATTAAATAGTAACAAGTCACTTTTTAATTATTTTCTAAATGATTAAATATGCAAGTCATATTAGTCCTAAATTTAAATACCACAGATCATATATTCATAATATAAAGTAATAAATTTAATTCTTTTCTAGATAATTAAACATGCAAGTCATATTAATCCTAAGTTTAAATACCACAGATCATACATTCATAATATATAGTAATAAATGAACAACAGTATGATCATGGAGAAACCCAATAGGGAAAAACTCCAGGTACTTTGCAGTCAATCTACTATAGAGGGCAGTGAAAATAGACTTCTAAAGTGAAAAACGCAAGTTCGACTATAACAACACTTAGAGGACGGTGAATATGTGTAATATGCATAATTTAAAAATACTAATGAATTAAATAACAAGAAGTCACTTTTTAATTATTTTCTAAATGATTAAATATGCAAGTCATATTAGTACTAAATTTAAATACCACAGATCTTATATTCATAATATAAAGTAATAAACGAACAATAGTATGATCACAGAGAAACTCAATAGGAAAAAACTCTGGGCACTTTGCCAGTCAATCCATTATAAACGATTTAAGACTTACAATCTACCAGACTAGACGACGATACGTACTATCTAACCTCTTGACTACAATTCAACAGCTCTCATGAATTATGTGCTCCCCTACACAAATTCCAACTGCAATAACCAACGCTCTATTGGAATTCCGCTATCCTGTAGCAGTCCCTAACTTGGTAAAATCATCTATCTCCTGTGGATCACGAAGAACGGTCCGTTCTTCACAGACAGGAACTTCTGTCAACTTCCTTGATCTTCAGCACCTCTGATAGATATATAGGAAGAAATGTTTTTGGTATTTGGATTTGGATCTTGATATTTTTCTCAGAAAAATTCTCACAAGAATTGAAGGTTGATTGATATGATATGATGGATTCACTCTATGCTCTGTTTCTTTCAATTGTCAACCTTAGAAAAATCATTTTGGTGAGTTCTGATATTTATATGTAGGTTAAGAAACGAATAAGTTGGGTAAAAAGCCTTAAAATCGCGAAATAATTTTTTTCGGATAGCACTGTCACTCGAGCGAGATCTCAAAACCAGTCGAGCGACAGCATGTCGCTCGAGCAAAGGAGGGCGTGACTGTCTAGTGACAATGTTTCTGGCGTTGTAGCTAAAGTCAATCCTTGACAACAGTCCAGCGAAAATTCGCACCGTTTTTTCTATTTGTTCCAAACTCGAAGATATAGACCTACTAACTAACTTTTGAACAAATTGCACATTACTCTTTGAACTTTAACAACCTATACAATTAAGTCCTTTTGCTAGCAGAATTTGCCAATAACATAAAACAACTCAAACCTAATATAAAGGCAAATAAATGAATTCGTATAATGAAGAAGATAGCTTTAACCGGGGTGGGGGTGGAGGAGGGAGGGGAATTAAAAAAATCAACAACTTTAGAGCTAGGGAGAAAGGCAAAGGTGAAAGAAATAAGATAGTTATTAGAAAGTGAGGTGATTTGGACGAAGAAATTATCTTCATCTGCGTCTCTTTTCTTTATGAAAAGAAAATTCATTGGTTGGAATAGAAATCTTGAAGGGTAGTGTTTAAAATAAGAGTGTCGATAACCAAAAAAAAAAAAAGGAAGGGGCAGGGGAGGAATGCATCTTTCTACTAGCCTCTTTGATAACGTTCCTTTGCGATTGCATATGTATAAGGTAGAAAATGTTCGATTTCTAATTACTAATTTTTCGAGAAGTACTTTGTCAACGGTTGTAAATGATCGATTTCTATTAACTTTTGTTATTTTAGTTGTAAGATAGTTGATGAGCTGAAATAAAGATTTATTTAAGAAGAAAGATATCGAATATCTAGAATTTTATACGGACGATGTGATTATAACTTGCAAAATATGTTTGATATATTATTTTTTATTATAATATTTGGATTTAACTGATAATTCTCGAATTGAGCTAGTGATCCAATATTAGCATATACATTATGCACAGTAATTACTGCTTAGAACTAATTGAATTTGGAAGAAAATCTCTTAGTTGAATCTTCTTAGTTTTTATGATGAAAAAAGAAAAAAAAAACAAAAATCTCTTGAGATTTCACGAAATTGAATTCCTTTCAAATGAGCTCTGAACAATTTTTATCTCTTAATAACAATTTGATCATGATATCACTTGTATTTTAATGATTGATTAGGATAACTTAAAAATTTATTAAAAAGTTGAGATCAAAGTCAATAATTTAGACACTAATTCGAACTTTTTTTTTCTTTCTTTTAGTTTTTATTTTTTTTTCTATTAAGTTCAATTTCTTAGGCTGAGTTAAGTGCTACTATTTTTTTCTCGCTTCTTCAGATCTTGCATGCGAAGACCAGTTGGCGGTGAACTGCTTCTAGCTGATTTGAAAATTAAACGAACTTTTAATCGAAGACAGAGGATAGTGAGAGTAGCACAGCTGGAACATCAAGAACAATTACAAATGGCTGATCAACAACTGGAACCAATTGTAGAACCTGCAGTTCCAGCCCATGCAGAAGCACAATTTGATGAAAATGCTTTACTTGGGGATTTCTTATCACCATATGTCATTCAAAGCCAATCCAGCATTGTCTACACAACTTTCGGCCCACCAAATTTTCATCTCAAGACAACTGTCATCCAACTCATTCAAAAAGGG
>CAIGRB010140421.1:27898-39970 GCA_903798255.1 Fraxinus quadrangulata | reverse complement strand
AAAACTTGGGGACCAAAATGCACTAAATAGAAAATATTTCTTCTATGTGATCACATGGTATAAATGCTGCGTGATCACCCAACCATTTACAGGGAATGCAGTGAATATTTTGGTTGTTCCATGTGATCGTGCAGAATATAACTATGTGATCACATGGTTCAATCTGAACGCAAAAATTCTGGTTCCCTTATTTCATTCCAACTCTTATGGAAAGATATCTTGACACCCTATTTAACTCTAAACTCATCCAAAAACTAGGGTTACACAATTTTTAAGAGAAAAAATACATTGGAGAGCGAACGAGAAGGCGAAAACGAGGATTTTCACTCCAATTTTCAAGATTTCAAGATTTTATTCAAGTTTTTGGTGATATTTTCTTTTTATTATTTTTATTGTTCTTTTAATTTACCCACGTTAGGCTAGACTTTTTATGTACTAGGTGAACGATGAACCTCGCATTGTGATCTTTTAATTCTTTATTTTGTAATTTGATATTCAAAGACGATTGATGGATGTTGAATGATTTATATATAAATTCTTGTCTCCATAGTTAAATGCATGTGACTATGTGAGTTTGGATGATCTATTTTATGAATTCGAAAGAAGGAAAATAGATTCTACAAGGTATAAATCATCGTATGGTCTGATAGGGGATAGAAATATATCGCTATACTTTACGTGAATCTCTAAGTGTTTACAAAACGTCATGCATTCTTGTATATTGCATTTGTCATAGAAATATAGTCAAATGGTATGCTGGAATATGTTCAATTCTACTCGAAAGAGATTATTGGATAAGTTAGAAACATTGATTCTTCAACCAATTCATCGTGTTATCGAATTGTGAAATATGAGTTAAAAGTGAACTTTGCTTGGTGATTCGGGATTCTAGTGCATTTTTTCATATATTAATTACACCAATCTTTTGCATTAAAACGTCGTTGTTGCATTTAGTTCATAATTTTAGTTTATATTGCATGTTACTTTTAATTTAATCATAAAATCTAAAAAACTCTTCTCAATTTTGATAGATTCGGTTAAGGTCGATATAATAAAAAACAAGTCAAATCAATTCTCGTGGGAACGATACTTGAAATTCTAAGATTTCCACTTTATTACTTGTCAACGAACTGTGTACTTACGGTAAATTAAATTTAAAACATATTTTCGTGAACACCTACAACCTTTATTAATTTTTCAACTACATATTTCATCAATTTTTCTCAAAAACATTTTCAAAAAGTGAAGTCCCTGTCTGGTCTCAATTTTCTTTCAAAAATGTATTTTTTTCAAAACACATTCCATTAAACATTCCCCAGCCATAAATTAATATTGAAAGTAAAATATTTTCCTTATTTTATAACTACACATTCTTCAAAAATTGTTATTTCAAAACATTTTAATGTCACAAAATCTCATTTTAATGGAGCTCAAACAAAGGCTAATATACAATTGGTTTGTTGTTGTTGGTAAACTTTTTGGGAATATTATTGTTTACTTTTACAATCTTTGGATACATATTTGCAAGTTAAGAAAAAAATTATTGTCCATTATTGTTACGTATGCACTTTTAAACTTAATTTTGTGATTTTTTTTTTTATTATTATTATTTACTCCTTCAGAGAGGGGACCGTGTCTGCACTTAAATATCCAGATCCATAATTTCCCTTAACCAAATTTCAATAAAAACAATATCTTTCTTTTAGGGACTTGGCTGCATCAACGTTAAAACCTTGATGATGTGATCCCTAATCTTTGATTAAAATTTGAAAATAAAGAAAAATACTTAAAAGCTTGATATGATTACTCAATGAAACAAAGAGAACAAAAGTTTGTTGAGTAATGTTATATATCATCATGATATTGGAATGACGGTGATGTGACAATCTATAATCATTTATATTTCTGTCTTTCATCCCTTTCATCTTTCATAAAAATTGAACTGTTCAATCTTATTATTCTACATACACGATCACATCATCGATTTTCCATCGAGAATGGTGATGTAACAATCAATTATCCATTACACACATACACACACACACACACACACTCTCTCTCTCTCTCTCATAAATAATTGTACTGTCAAATTTCATTATTTTAATAAACTGTCACATCACAAATATTCCATTATCATAATAATAAATAGTATTATTCGAGTTAGTGTTGATCACAAGCACAATTGATGTGTGCTCTTAAATTCAAGTATTTGTCAAAATTTATAATAAGTCGTTGTTTGATAGGAATTAAAATTTAGACTTTAACGTAAATCAAAGTCAATAATTCATATTAATCACATATTTCATTGATCCACAATTTTTCAATCATGCATTTTATTAACTTTCATCAAAATGTACTAAAAATCTGATTTTTACCTCTATCCAACAAGGACTAAACGACGACAAGGTGAACCTATCATATTTGTTTTCTAACTTCGAATAAATAAATGTATCTTATCCATAATAGCTTAACTTTTAAAGTGTAAAAAAAAACATATTTTTAAAAGTTCTTACATTTAATCAAAAAGAAAAGTGAATATCCTGACTTGAAACAACGCGTTAAGATTAAATTTAGATAAATAAATAAATCACATATCTAACCATAGTAAACAAATAGATTTAAATTGAAGTACTAAAATTGTTTTTCAAGTTCTTTTAGTAGATTTACAAAAGGCAGCAAAAGTTGTGACATTACAAAAATTAAGGATTCAAGCTAGCCATTGAAGCATTCCTTTCGATCATGTAAATCCTCATCAAATCAATCATTTCAATTCGAAACATTATTAGACAATAATACCATGATTGAAAGTAAAGAACTAAGGGCATATCTGATTGCGAGCATTGAATTTTCATGAAAATAAAATAAATTCTAGGTAGCAGTTTGACGAACATAAAACAAAAATATGGATAATAAATGAATTAAATAAAGAGGAATTTAGTTGGGCAGTAGAGAAATTGACAGTCAAAATAGGTCTAGAGTGGTTGGATTGTTTTTTTTTTTTTTTTTCAGAGAATAAGAGGAAGGAATTGAATGAATAATTGAGCATTAATTTCTCTTAATTATGTGGGACTTTTTCTTCTCTCTCTTTTTTTTTTTTTTTTTTTGACATTGCATTTTTTTTTTCTTAACTTATCTTTCAGTTCGCGTAAATTATGAAGACTAGACATATGGGGATTAAAAGAGAAAGTCAGAAAATAAAAATGAAATTTATTTAAATAATGAGATTTCTAAGTATCAAAATAATGTTGGCATGGGCAAATGGTATTAGAGATCGCCTGACTGAACTCGAAATAACTTCGTACCCACTTTAAAAAAGATTAGGACAAATTATAAAACTCCGAAACATAGGGCAAGAAGGGACAAGAAGCTCGTCCATCAAGCTCAACTATATGGCTCGGTCATTTGAAGACATCATCATTGCCCCGTTGAAAAGATGTTCAGCCAATGATGTCATCATCTTCCGAACGACAATTCTTGAAGGGACAAATGTCTCCTCTAACGTCAACACATCCTCATTCGCCAATCAGGATAGAGTAATGATTGCATAGACAATAAAATATCATGACATAGGTAACAATTATGCCCTAGGTGAAATGCTGACTCGGCATTTTGACCTTAAAAACCAAGTAAACTTTTCGATAAGAATGGTGACACATATATTGAGGTCGACACTGAAGGTTGATGGGAAGAATGGAGGCAACTCTCGATTAAAGGCCTGCAAATAGATTTTGGTCCCCCACTGAAGTCCGAACTAAGCCCACTCATTTTAATACTATCTCAAAACAGTTTTCTATATAAATCAATTTTTTTCCCAGCAATCTCTTTACTAAATAGACCTTAAGTTTATCTAATTTAATCACGTCATTTTCTGTTGTCAATAGCCGTAATAACAACCAACTTTACTAGACTTCATCATTTTCTTTATTTTACTCATTTGTTGTTGTAATCAATTAATGAGAATCGATCGAAAAGAATGCACATGTATGCATTCTTCTCTGAATCAATTCGACAATTATTCAGTAAGAAATTACTATAGATTGTACGATAAAATAACATTGAGTCAAAGATTTTATTTTTAAACAAAAGCGGAAATGGTGACTAATTTTTTAACCGACAAGATTCATTAATAATTTTATCAAATGAGGAATTAAGTAACTCTTGTTTTCACAATTCATTTTTCAAAGCATTTTTTTATTTAATAATTCAATAGATGCCAATGATTAAGGATATCTATGCGTAATTTTTGTTAAACAATTGTGCATATTTTTCTTATATATATAAGAAAAAAAATCACGCCTAGTTTTATTTTTATTTTTTACATATTATTCCAACCTAAATTTCAAGAGGAGTTTCTATGGCAACATCTAAGATTTTAGTCAAATCAATTACTACTTATCTGACTAAAACTCATTGAATTTCTTATCTAATAAATAACTTATTTTTCATCAACACTTTATGCATATAATATAAATATCTGTTACATTTTTTTATCGCAAGTGTACGATATCATAATAAGAAGTAAAATGAATCTTTGAGTCTGAATATCGTTTCCACAAAAGCTATATTTCAGATTTAATCTACTTTTCCTAACTTATATTTGATAAAAAGACAAAAAAAGAATGGTAATAGTTGTGAAAATTTTTTTTGTGAACTAACTAATTTAAACTAATGAAAAGTATTAGAAGATTGCAAACAATGATTGATAAAATATTCGAATACGTAATGAATATTGGGTCAAAACAAGTTCATCTAATTATCAACTTAATTCTTAATTCAAGATTCTAACCCAATGTAGTATTATGTCGAATTCTTCTATTGTATTCAATTTACCCCTCTTGAGTTCTCATTGAACCTATTTAACTAATTCAATTCCATATCTTTATGTGAATTACCCTTAGTTAAACGAAATATGGTTCTAAGAATTCCTCTTACAACCCCAATAATTAGTATAGATATCTCTACATGTTATACTAATTTATCGAATTTTATTATACGGTCTAAACCTCAAACTCCCTTATCAATTCGTAAGAAACTCAAATAATCATCAAATTATTGTTTGCCTTAATCTAAAGTTTAGTTACACATAATGTAAAAGGAAAAAACAAATAAATGTCTTTAAGCATATCACCGGATTAATTGAATAAAGTTATAGAAAATAATCAACTCTTTCACCAAGAACTTCTTCTACTTCCAATTTTTGCTTTAAACTTGAATCCCATGATGAATTTTTTCTTTGGATTTAACTCTTTGATCTGTTGTTGTATCTCTCTTTTTTAAATGTTTGGAACCCTTAAATCGTGCATCTTTAAGTCTTTTTATACTTTCATTCTCATGCGTGGCAAGTTTTGTATATTTTTCTGGCCTTCTCGCGGCCCAAACAGCAAAACCTTACTTTGGCGGCGCAGCGCCTAGGCGCCGCGAGACTTTATCCAGACGCTGCTTCTCTGAAATTTTTTTCCTTTTTCTTTTCTAGCGCGCTAATTGTATGGTTCTTAGGCGCCATTTTTCTGTCTATTTTTCCCCATTTTTCTTGTTTGTACACTTCAACACCCCATTTTTCACTTCTTTACTATACCTTTAAAACAACACTAGTAAACACATTAAAAAAGTTCTATAATTATAAAATTAAGCCAACAATTAAGTTAAATTTGTATAAAACTCGTGTGTAAAACACACTTATCAAATACCCATAAACTTAATGGTTTGCTAGTCCTCAAGCAAACACAAATACAAAGAAAATAAAAAAGAAACGACAAACACAAACTTAGTCAGATAGCTTGCAATTCAACTTTGTACTGAGAACACTGTATCACGTTTATGAATGACTTCAAAATTACAATACAAGAGTGAAACTTTCACTTATCTAATGCAAACGTGAGATTCACAAGTGTGAAAAATCAAGTGTAACGTCGAACATTCACAAGTTGGTTCAATTTCCAACCCTAATGGACAATTATTTCCTTACTTTGCTTGTAAGATTCACATACCCATAAGCTTGTTTTCTTTTACGCTCTCAACATGATGTAATCATAAGTTTAGTTTCACTTATCACTTCTTTACACTTCTCTAATTTGGTTTCATTTAACTGTCAATATCAACAATTTATTCATGTGATGATTCTCAACATAATTAGTCTTTAACAAACTAGCTTATACTAGGTGATTCAAACCCACTAGTTTTCTAGGCTCCCAACAATTAATTATTTCTTGCACTTTTGCATACTTTTTTTTTTAGCCATTTATTGACCTCACCCATTTTTCTTTTCTTAATCTATGTGGTGAGCTTTTAGTTGGTAACTCCCTGACTTTTGAATACCAAATGGTACTAGGTTTGAGGATACCCTACAAACTTAATCACTTGAGTCAAAAAGGTGCCAACATGAAACATAAGCTAAATCAGTGCATTTGCTTATTTTCTATAAAAGAAAAACAAAATACATAGGGGTTAGATCCATAGCATTTGGTCGTCACCAAGTGTATATTAGAAAGTCGAAAACAGTCCACACAAATCTTATTACATGCACAGAATCATCACAATCCTAAACCATTTCTTTCATCGGTTAGCACCTTCCAAATATATATATATGGTCATAACCATATGAACCTTCGTGTTCCTGTACGATGCTATACTTCATTTTAGTGCATAATTATTGTTACATTTATCACAGATAAGCGAAAATTTAAACTCAAGCACATGATTTATCCCCATTCACCAACTAATACATGCTCTCAACTATATTCATCATAGCAACAAGACTATCAGACTCACGCAAGCACACAATAATATTTTTTACACAAAACACAAAATAAATATGCATAACCACACCAACAACATAGGCAAAATAAATACCCCCAAACTTAAGATGAACATTGTCCCCAATGTTAAATGGCAAGAACGGGATGAATACTTACTTGAGAGAAGACACTAATTATCTTCATCGTCGTCATCGGTGTCCTCTCGAGGCGTAGACGGGTTTGCGGTGTGATCAGGTAGTAGAGGCGGTTGAGGAAAAGTTCGGTCAGAATAAATTAAAGCCAGGACCATGTAGAATTCATTTTGGTAATGGAACTGTTCATACATCATGTTTTGCATCAAATTCAGTTACAGTTGCATCATATTAAACTGTGCCTCAAGGTCCGTATTGGGGTCGCCGGGCGGAGATGGTCGACGTGTTTGAAATGGTCACTCTGCAGACTCGGGGGTGGTACATCGGGGGACCCTGATATGTTCATGAATTTTCATGTACGTTCTCTTGTAATCACCAATTTTGGATGCACAACCTCTTTAGACGGGTGGGTGACAACCCTACCTCTCAAGCAAAGTTCATAGATCAATGTTGGGTGCCCCAAGCCACCTGCAGTGGAACCTAGCAAGGTATGAATGATGTTGTTGTGGATAATCCTGCCAACATCAATGGATAGGCCATGTTGAATGGCGTAATTTAGGGTTGCTCATTCCTTGGTTACCTTGCTCAGATTACTACTCGGCACAAGCTGGCAGACATGAAATGATGCCAATTCTTGCACCACGACGTCATACTCGAGGCTGGGAAATCAATCACATCAGCATCTGATCGCTCCCAAGAAGTTCCAATTTTTGTCGAAATTCCAATGACTTCGTCAGGATCGACCCTCGCTTCATGCAGCAGGGAATATACATCCTCCTCAATATCTAGAAAATTACAGAACCTATTGATGGAGGTTCTATCAAATGGTATCTATTTACCCCGCACAAATACTCGAAAATCCATGTGTTCCTTTGCATTGGCATAGAATTCTCTAACAACATGGATTAAAGCTGGTCATGACTACTTGGCAAAGGTTTCCCATTTACGCTGTTCAATTTGTTCCTTCACGTAGTTCTCAAATCTCCTTTTCGATATACAGTTCTTGTGTACAACCGTGTTGTTATATCTTTCGAATGCCTCAACACTAATAAACTTACTCATGTCAAAGGAGCTGGAAGAGGAGGCCACAACTTTGGATTTCTTTTTAGGAGGCATTGTACCTTAAAATCCCTAGCTTGGAGGAAAAAGAATGAATGAAATCACCACTTGCAACTAAATAACTTGATCCCTTTGTGGTAAATAGAAAATGCAATATGAGTGAATTTGGTGAAACCATCAAAAATGGGGAAGAAGAGAGGAAATCTGTTTGTTTTTGTTTTTTTTAGAGATAGTTTGGGGAAGGGAAAATAGGAGAGATAAAAAGAAAAATGAAAATTAGAAGTGAGGAATGAAATTAGGGATGGGGGAGTGCCTTTAAATGGCAGAGACGCAACGCAATCGCTAAAAAAAATGTAATTTATTTTTAAAAAAATGTGTAGCGCTTGGGCGCCATGACTGCAGCGCCTATTGCTGAAAAAGAATTTCAGCTTGGCAAATCTGCCCAGTTTTTGGGTAGATATGCAGCGCTTGGGCGCTGACCTTTTTTCTTTTTTTTACAATACTGTGTGTGATACTATAACCTCGAATTTGCCAATCATGACCTTACAATCCTCTCCATCTTGATGAATTGGGTGTCAATCTCCCTTCACTCTTGTTTACACTCCCAAACTTGTAGTTTGGCCTACAATACAACAATAATGTTACAAATAAGAGAATCATTATAAACAATGGATGAAATAACGAAAAATTAAAAAGTAAATAATAAAAAGGGATAGAGTTTGGTTGTCTCGCAGTAAGCACTTCTTTAAAGTTATTAGCTGGACTTGGTGCTGCGATTATTCATGTACAGCTAGTTCAACACTCTCTTTAGTGGTGGAAAAATCCTTGACATAATGTTTGATGTGTTGCCCATTAACCTTGAAATTGCCCTTTGTTGGGTGATGTAATTCAACTGTATCGTAAGGAAACATTTGGGATACCGTGAAAGGCCCGGACCATCTTGATTTCAATTTTCATGGGAACATCTTAAGTCTAGAATTGTACAAGAGTAATTAATCCCCTACGCTGAAAATACGTTATCAAATATTTTTGTCATGCCATTACTTCGTCCTTTCTTTGTAGATGTATGCTTTTTCATTAGCTTCTCTTTTGCACTCTTCCAATTCATAAAGTTGTAGTATTCTTATTTCTCCAGTCTTTTCAAGGTCCATATTCAACTGTTTCAACACCCAGCATACCTTGTGCTTGAATTCAACTGGTAGTTGGCAAGCTTTACCGAATACTATTCGATAAGGTGACATTCCAATTGGCGTCATGTTCCCGGTGTGATACGCCCACAAAGCATTGTCCAATTTTTTGGCCAATATTTTCGAGATGCATTCACTATGATTTTCAGATCCTTTTCAACTGTTTGTTGAATGTTTCAATATGTCCACTTATCTGAAGGTGATAGGGTATGGCTATTCGATGTTGTACTCCATATTTAGTAAGAACTGCCTGGAATAATCGATTACAGAAGTGAGTTCCACCATCACTGATGATGGCTCTTGGAAATTCATAGCGATTCAAGATATTTTTTCTTATGAAATCCACCACTACCCTTACATCATTGGTGGGTAACGCCTTTGCTTCCACCCATTTGGAGACGTAATCCACTACTACTAGAATATATTGATTGTTATAAGAAGATGTAAAAGGTTCCAAAAAATCAATGCCTAAACATCGAATAACTCCACCTCCAAAATATTGTTTAGTGGCATCTCGTGACAGGCAGAAATGTTACCTGTTCGTTGACACTTATCACAAGATCTTTAGAAACTATGACAATCTTTAAATAACATTGGCCAATAGAAACTGCTTTGAAGCACCTTCGCTGCAATTTTAGTCGGGCCAAAGTGCCCTTCATATGCCGAAGCATGAACCCTGAAAAGTATTAGTTTCATCTCATCCTCTGGCACACATCTTCTGATAATCTGATATGCCCATTTTCTGTATAAATGTGGATCATCCCAGTAATAGAATTTCATCTCGTGGAAAAGTTTCTTCTTCTACTAATAAGTGAAGTTTGGATCTACATACCTACTTGCTAAGTAATTAACAATGTCTGCATACCAAGGAGCTTTTTCTAACTGCAAAAGTTGTTCATCAGGAAAAATTTCATTGATATCCAAATCGTCAAACTCTTCCACATACTCTAGCCTCGATAAGTGTCAAATTTCAGTGTTGAACTCTTGCAGTAATAGAACCTACCGAATCAACCTAGGTTTAGCATCATTCTTCTCGAATAAATACTTCAAAGCTGAATGGCCTGTATAAACTATTACATTTGAATCAATTTGATACGAACGGAATTTGTCAAAGGCAAACACCACTGCTAGCATTTCTTTTTCAGTTATTGCGTAGATGATCTGAGCATCTATCAATGTTTTGTTGGCATAATAGATGACATGCAAGACATTTCCCTTTTGTTGACCTAGCACTGCTCCTACTGCGAAGTCACTAGCATCACACATGAGTTTAATTCATAGTTCCCAATCTGGTACCACTATTATAGGTGCAGATGTTTAATTTTCTTCAAAGTGTTAAAAGCATTTAAACACGCATCAGAAAAGTTAAATGGTACATCCTTTTCCAGTAAGTTATATAGAGGTTTTGTAATCTTTGAGAAGTCTTGGATGAATCGCCTGTAAAATCCTGCATGTCCCAAAAAGCTTCTGACCCCTTTAACTGAAGTAGGTGGCAACAATTTTTGAATCATGTAAATCTTTGCTTTATCGACCTCAATGCCCTGTGATGAAATTCAATGATCTAGCATTATCCCCTATTTTACCATAAAGTGACACATTTTCTAGTTGAGAACTAGATTGTTCTCTTCACACCTTTGTAAAACAAGTGATAGATGTCCAAGCATTCATCAAATGAGTCTCCAAACATTGAAAAATTATCCAGGAATGCATCTATATACTTCTCAACCATGTCAAAGAATATTGATATCATACATCGCTAAAAAGTTGCAGGTGCGTTGCAGAGACCAAAGGACATTTTTCTGAAGGCAAAAATCATCCATGAATGTTGTTTTCTCTTGGTCTTCTAGAGTAATTGCTAGTTGGTTATACCCTGAGTATCTATCTAGAAAATAGTAAAGAGAATGACCTGCTAACCGTTCCATTCAGCTTTCTATAATCTATACACATTCTCCATCTCTTTATTAGTTGTGTTGGTATTAGTTCATTCTTCTCTACCTTAATTTCACCCTTTTTAGGCACCATATGTACTGGACTTACCCAAGAACTGTCTGAAATTGGGTAGATAATTCATGCATCGAGCAATTTTAGCTCATCTTTTCTTACTACTTCCTTTAGAGTTGGATTTAATCTACGTTGTCCCTCTACAAATGGCTTAGACTCATTCTCTATCAAGATTTTGTGCATACAAAGGTAGGACTGATTCCTCGAATATCAGCTATAGTCCATCCAATTGCAGTTTTATGCTTTCGAAGTACCCCCAATAACTTATTTTCTTCTTCTGCTGTCATGCCATTAGCAATGATCACGGCAAAGTTGTAGAGTCTCCCAAATATGCATAACGGAGATGGGATGGTAATGGTTTTAACTCTAGAGTCGACACTTTCTCCACTGAAGGTACTAGTGGTGTGGGATTGGAAACAAGAGACTCGTATTGCCAATGTCTCTGTCCAATTGGTTGTTCAGCCAAACTTGATGTACATTCTATTCTATTTGACTTGCTCTATCTAATTGTGCACTATCTGCTTCATGTACAATTTCTGAATGTGTTGTATTAAATGTATTGGTCACAAGCTTATCAAGAACATCTACCTAGCAGCAAGTATCTGAGTCGGTGTTTCATTGCTTCGAACATATTTTTTTCCAATTTTAAAAATCTTAGTTAAACATTCAAAGAATCATTTTTTCGTCATAGACATCAACGAGAGCTCGCCCAGTAGTGAAAACGGGTCTTCCCAAGATTAGAGAAATGTTTGAATCCCCTTCCATGTCCAAGATAATGAAATATACCAGGAAGATGGACTTATCAATTTTGAGAAGCACATTTTCAATTATCCCTATTGGCCTTTTAATAGAATGATCAACAAGTTGCAATGAGATTGTTGTAGATTTAGCTTTTCCCAATCTAAGAGATATGTAAATAGAGATTGGCATCAAATTAAC
>CAIGRB010140421.1:0-26797 GCA_903798255.1 Fraxinus quadrangulata | reverse complement strand
TTTTTTTCCAATTTTAAAAATCTTAGTTAAACATTCAAAGAATCATTTTTTCGTCATAGACATCAACGAGAGCTCGCCCAGTAGTGAAAACGGGTCTTCCCAAGATTAGAGAAATGTTTGAATCCCCTTCCATGTCCAAGATAATGAAATATACCAGGAAGATGGACTTATCAATTTTGAGAAGCACATTTTCAATTATCCCTATTGGCCTTTTAATAGAATGATCAACAAGTTGCAATGAGATTGTTGTAGATTTAGCTTTTCCCAATCTAAGAGATATGTAAATAGAGATTGGCATCAAATTAACACTAGCGCATAAGTCACATAAATAATGCTTGAAATAATTAGAACTAACGGTGCATGGTATAGTAAAACTCCCTAGATCCTTTAATTTAGGAGGTAGCTTTTTAGGAGAATTACACTACATTTCTCGTTCAAGCAGACTGTCTCATGCTCTTCCAGCTTTCTCTTGTTGGTCAGGATCTCTTTCAAAAATTTTACGTAACTGGGCATCTGTGCAATTGCATCTACAAACTGGATGTTTATATGTAGTTTCTTGAAAATTTCAGCAAACTTTACAAATTGCTTGTCTAATTTCCTTTTCTGCAACCGTGGAGGAAAGTAAATCGGTGGCACATAGACCTTGACGAGACTTGATGTTCTGACTGTAGATGGTTCTTCTTTCTCTTCATTTTTATTTTCATTTCTTGCAGGTAGTTGGTGAATTTGCCTCTTTTTCTTATCTGTCTAGCCTCTTCACATGTATCTCAGGTAGTTGTACTCCACTCCAGTTGCAATAGCTTGCACTTGCTCCTTTGAATTTATCATTATATTGCCCGACGATGCCCTCTATGGGGCGTTATGCAAGCTATTGAGCTATTTGATCGATTTGTATTTCCAACTTCTTGATCGATGCCTGTTGATTCTGGAAATTTGTATCAATTTGCTGGAACACTTTATCTATCTTTTACATATACTGATTGAATATCTCCACAAACTTGATTTTTTCTCTTGCTGGACATTATTTGGAACATTTCTGGGCTGATTATCAGACTGGGCTGATTATCAGACCATCTGAAGTTCCGGTGCTGTCTCTATCATGGGTTATATGTTTGTGAATATGAGTTAAAATTATGGGAGTCATTCTCAATAAAGTTGACCCATTCCTCGGGAAAGCCCATAGACATACATTTTTTTGTTGAATGATTAGCTCTACAATATTCGCATGGACCACTCATTAGTGTATGTGCTCCTCTCGTTTGTGATTTCACCAACATCTCTACATACTTTATCAAAGCCACTATCCGTTCGTTTGTAGATGCAGTGCTATCCAATTCATATACCCTATATACTCTCGGTGGTACCACACTTTCTGATGAAAACATTGAGTGTGTAGTGACAATTAGCTTAAATAGATCCAATTTTTTTGTACTGATTTTTCTATGATCGATCCATCCGCAGAGGAATCTACTTGAAATTTTGACAGTGGTGAGAGTCCGAGAATAACCGCAATTTAGTAGCATCTTCATTGACCCCCGTAGCATTGAAATTCTGATAATTTCAGAGAAATTTGGAGATGTGTGTATTCGAATTTTCATGAGACAACCTGTAGAATTGGAGAGTACTGCTCATCAAATTGATCCACTTTACTCTTATATGAAAATTATTTACCCCAAAATTTGGATACACAATAATGGAGCGTGCAGGTGCAGCTATAAGTGTCAAGACATTGAAATAGGTAAATCTCCTTCATTTATTTCCATTCGCACTTGCTGCTGATTCGGTGGTGCAACTATTCTTCCGGTAGCCTGTCTAATTGGTTGAATAGGAATCGAAATATTTTGACCGTCTGTCATTTGATGTTGCTGTTGTTTTTGTATTCTTTGCGTCTTCGTCTGAAGGTGCGTTCTATCTTCGAGTCAAACGGTTTAAGTTCGTCGCCTTGGACACAAAGCATGCAACAAACACTTTTTTTCTGTAGAGAAAAGAAAATAAACAAATCAAATAACAGCTAAAAATAAAATAAACTAAGACTAAAAATAAATAGTCCTCGGTAATAGCGCCAAAATTTTGTTGTATTTTTTTATAACATGTGTACGATATCGTAACAAGAAGTAAAATGGACATTTGAGTCCTGATATCATTCCCACGAGGATTATATTTCAGACTTAATCGTCTTTTTCTAACTCATATTTGATAAAAAGAAAATTAAAGAACGGTAATAGATGTGAATATTTTTTTGTGAACTAACTATTTTAAACTAATGGAAAATATAAGAAGATTGCAAACAATGATTGATAAAAGATTCGAATATGTAATGAATATTAGGGCTAAACAATTTTATGTAATGATCACTTTAATTCTTAACTCAAGATTTTAACCTAATGTAGTATCCGGTCGAATTCTTCTATTGTATTCAATTTACCACTCTCGAGTTCTCATTGAACCTATTTAACTAATTAAATTTCATATCTTTATGTGAATTATTCTTCGTTAAACGAAATATGGTTCTAAGAATTCCTCTTACGACCGCAATAATTAGTATATGTATCTCTACACGTTATACTAATTTATCGAATTTTATTATACGGTCTAAGCCTCAAACTCACCTCTTGATTCGTAAGAAACTCAAGTAATCATCAAATTACTGGCCAGATAATTCAAAACATTAAGCTCATAACAAAATCAACACATGAAATAATTAACCACAGAAATCTTTGACTAAAAGAATTAAGGATCCCAAAAGACTACATTGTTTACTCTAATCTAGAGTTTAGTCACGCATAATGTAAAATGAAAAACAAATAAATATCTTTGAGTATGTTATCGGATTAATTAAATAAAGATATAGAAAAGAATCAACTCATGCACCAATGTCTTCTTCCGCTTCCAATTTTTGCTTTAAACTTGAATCTCGTGATGAATTTCTTCTTTGGATTTAAGTCTTTGATCTCTCATTGTATCTCTCTTTTTTCAATATTTGGAATCCTTAAATCGTGTCTCTTTAGATCTATTTATGCTTCCCTACTTTGGCGGGGCTTTGTCAGTTTTGGAGGCTTTTTCTAGCCTTCTCGCGGTCCAAAACAGCAAAACCCTACTTTGGCTGGACTTTGTCAGTTTGTCCAAGCAGTGCCTGGGCGCTATAGTGGCAGCGCCTTGCTGAAATAAATGTGCTTCCTGGGTACAATGCAACACCTGGGCACTACTTCTCTTAAGTATGGTGGTTGGGCACAATTTTTCTATCTATCTTTTCCCTTTTGCTTGTTTGTACACTTCAACACCCCCTTTTTCACCTCTTTATTGCACATTTAAAATAACACTAGCAAACGCATTAAAAACGTTATATAATCGTAAAATTAAGACAACAATTAAGTTAAATTGGTGTAAAACTCGTGTGTAAAACACACTTAACACTATCTTTTTATATAGACCCAACACTCAAAGTAAAAAATTTCGACCATTGTAAAAAATTATAAAAATATCATGTCATGTACGTTAGACTACAATTATAGTTATAATAAGCATCTACCAAAAAAATACAAAAATACAAAAATAAAAAAAATTACAACAGTGTAGAAAGGCTTGTTTGCACAAATGGTTCCCAACTTATGGGCTCGCTGCGAAAAACCCACCAATTATTTCATATTTGGCAATGACACCCATTTCAACCTTTTGCAGCATATTTGTAGTCCTTTGTGTCGTCTTCCCTTTAATGACTGTTTAAAGTCAATTTTGTGGCGAGAAAGACTCAAAAAATAATAATAATAATAATAATAATGATGATTTTTCTTCATAACATTTGCATCTTGGAAGAAATACCTCCATGGGTTGGATTTAGTTGAAGTACGATACATTTCCTTGTCTAAGATTTTAAAGTATTTCATAGATCTCGACATGAGCTACTGAACAAATCCTAAGTGAGCTCAAGAACTTGACTCTATGTAAGGAGCTCTATATTGAGTTTTACAACACATTTTAGGGCTTGTTTGTCTTCCATTATTGAGAGAAAAATGGAATAATGAATAGTATTTTTTAGAGAATGTATGGTTAAAATTTAAAATAACTTTATTGATTTGTGTGTAGAGTATTTTATTAGGTGACTGTGTGGTGGAAAATCTTACTATAGCAAATAATGTTTTAGATTAATGTTAGACAAATAAGGGCTCAGTTTTGTGCTTGATAATCAAAACCAGACGACATATTATATATAGAGGGAAAATGATGAACATGAAAGTGGTACATAGAGTGAGAAAAGGTGTTTCCATAATACAAAACGAGCATGCAAAGTTTAATCACTAATCCCTCTCCATCAATCACACTTTATGAACTTCGATGTATAATATAGCCCCGTTTGACACACATTCTTTCAAAATAATTTTTTTCAAAACTCATTTTTAACTATACATTCTTCAATAAAATAATATTTTTTTATCACATTAATAACTTTTCATTACTTTTTAACCACATATTTATTATCATATCACTATTTAAAATACATTCTTTCATCAATAATATCCATCAAACATCCCCTAAGTATGTTTTGCACGCTTATTTAGATGATTTAATTTATTTAATATTTTATTATTTGAGTGAATTTCTACTCATGTCAATATATATGTAGTGTTCATAGGTAAAATTTCAAATTTGAAGATTATTAATGGAAAAGAAAATAAGATTAAACCTTAAATGACCAAAAAAATGCAAAACGAGGACTTATGGTATAGGGCTTGTGTGGAAATTAGTACATTAAATTTAGTACAAAGATATGAACTGATCAATATATCATTTGAAAGATAATTCAATTTTGAGTTCGAAACAAAAAAAAAATTAAAAAAATTAATCGCATTTCTAAGTTATGAATCAAAAGTTATATACGTTTGGTGTTCACGAGATGAAGAAACACAATATAAAGAAATACAAAAGGTGGCACAACTTTAGGTTGTGGTACTGGGCCTTTTATCAAGTACGACTCCCATTTAAAGATAGACTACCACACAGATGCTAAGCCACATTCACGCTACCACTATCATGACCACGACCATGAACGGGAATGGGAACTCGAATATAAAAGAATAATTATAGATTAAAGTTCCACTAATAAATAACTAACCGAATTAAGAAGTTGTTTGAACCTTTTTTTTTTGTCTAAAATGTGTTTTGGAATAATATTTTATTGAAGAATAGGCTGAGTTAATCAAAGGTAGAATCCTAAAGTAAAAGGTTGCCAAACACTTCACAAAGGAATGGTAAAAATAGACTTCTAAAGGCAAATAAATGAACTCGTATAATGAAGACTAGTGAAGGAAATGTGGGTTGCATGTTTGTTGATTAGTATTAAAAATGAGTATTTATAAATTTTAGAGAAATTCATTTGTAAATGATAATATCGAAAGAAAATGCACAAAACAAAACAAAAATGTACACTTCAATTTTTTATAAAACTCAAAAGATAGTCAGCAAGTATAAAGTATAGATCCATGTTTCACTATTTTCAATAATTTATCCTTTTAACATAGTAATTTTCTTACTCGCCCACCTTTTGAAGTACAGCTCAAGTAAATGTCAGTATTCACAAAACTCCTATAGAAAAAAAATACATTGTAGTCCATTAAAGATAAACATTAGTATAATTTGATAAAATTCAAGTAGCACAAATAATAGAATTTCACGAGAACATCAAAAACGATGCAGAAATTCTTTGTTCACGAAAATAATAAAAGATAAAATAATGAAATAAGGAACCGAAAGAATAAAAAAAACATTGAAAATTCTAAAACATAAGGATTGTGAAAATGAATAATAGTACCACATATGATACAGGTAAAATCGAGAAATTCATTATTATATGAAGCAAAAATTCATTATTATAGAATGAAGAATCTTATAAGAAATTTAAATCTCATGGAAACTCTTCCTCATATGACAGCAAACAAATAGTGGAGGTTATATGAGAACTGAAATATACACTTTTGATCTAGGTTCCAGACAATTTAGTGAAAATGTTATTGTTACCACTGTATAAAAAAAAATTGCCTCAGTGTGCACACACGGTGTCTCTGTGTGCCCACACGGAGACACCGTGAGCGTACACAAAGGCATAGTGTCTCCGTGTGGCACGGAGACATGGATCATGTCTCCCATGTCTCCATTTTTTTAACACACCAATTCTATCCCTAACTAATCAAGTAAAAGTTCTAATTTTTATATAATTAAAAGCAAAAAATTAAATGCCTAAAAAAAGGTGTTTCTCTGTGAACCACAGAGACACGGATGGTGCACGAAGACATGAGTCGTGACTCTATTTTTTTAACACACCAATAATAACTGGAAGTGTAAATGTCTAAAAGACGTAAGCAATAAGAAAGTAAATCTTATGTGGCAAAAATGAGGAAGCAAAAGATGTTCAAAAGTTGGTCGAAAGATATTTCAAATGTCTTGATATAAATCCTATGTTGATATTCCTAGGGTTTGAACTTCTTACATCTTCTATTTTATATTGAAATAACATTATTGAACACACTTTGGGGGATTTGTAACTTTCTCTAGTTATCATTGAATGATTAATACTCTCGTTACCAATTTAAAGGCACTACTAACAGTTTACTATTTCAACATAAGTAAAAGGGAGAAAAATGTGCACTTTTTTAATTCCAATAGCTAACACATAAAAAAACTTCTATGAACAAAAGAAATTAAAAATGACATCCCACTTCACGAAAATTTCATTCTTGGGCAATCAAAGCTAATCAGTCGAAGAGAAAACATCCTAGAAAAAATAAATTACTTAAAACACGATAGTCAAATCTTTAAGAAAGCATGCCTAGTGACATAAATTATCCCATTGATCAAACATCTTAAATTTAGAAATGCAAACAACAAAAACCGGATAAGCCTTCCCACAAGAACCTAGGTGAACTTTAACCAAAAAATGGACCTTCGCTTTCTTATGTCTTGGGGAAAAGGTAGTAGAAAGTCCTGGTAATAAATTAAAATATTCTTGCAAATGCTAAGAGTAAGGAAGCTTCTTTAAGCATGACCACAAAACCTAATGAAAGTAAGAAAGCAAATTATAATCAACTGTAGAATTTTCCATCAATTTGACCCTTCAAGATTATTGTAACTCTCACCTATTAATTATTTCATTAGCTTCAACACCGGACTGCACAGATGCACTAAGTCTTTCATTAAGGTCTTCGATGCCATGTTTTTGTTCAGCTGATATTCTATTTTACTCTACTAGATCCTTCTCATCAGCCTCCAACGTGTCTCCATGTGCCACTGAGACATGAGTCTGTGTCTCCGTGGCTCGGAGACATAGGTCGTGTCTTCCTTTTTTTAGAAGTCATGTGAAATAGGAAAATGTTCTAATGTACTCTCAAATCTGAGAAATGGATAAATATTGTTCTTAACATGATGAAATATTATGATGGATTCTAACATCAAACATTCAAATTAAAATGCCAAACTGTCTATCCAAACATGCTGATACATTACTCAATATAAACAGCATACATATAAAATATTTGTGTAAAATATTATTATGTACATTAAATATGAAAGGCCTGAGAGAAACGAATAGACCTTCTCATAGAAGAATGTGTTAAAGAAATGACATTTCAAGAACTTCTATGGCTCTCTTTTTTCCCTTTCTTTTAATAACTCTAGATACATGTTAATGACCTGCAAAGCAAGAAGAGTGAAACCAGGGCAGGCAAAAGTCATCACAACCATCATGCTTTAGCTTTGGCTGCTAACTAAAATCTTTTTCAATTTTCCCAACAACACACACACATCTAAAAAAGACAATTACCTCATCATTCAACCATGCAACTGGTTTTAAACACTGCAATTTTTCTCCAGTGATATCAATATTAGAATTTTTATGACTCGCCAAAACATTTCTCCTACATAAATCGAGTAGCAACAAAATGCAACAATTGAATTGATACACAGAAATCGAATCCAGTTAAAGATGAAGTATTACAACAAAAGATACCTATTGGAATTAGACAACGCCCAAGCAACATCAACCTCAACCTCTTCCTCTACAGTAATAGGCATAAAACATTCTTTAACTACATGCTGCAACTCAACGAGACCCATTATATGGAAATAAATAAAACGAACAATTATCCTCAGATATAGTATAATCCAAAGGGTGTGATTTCAAAAAATATCACCTTATTAGTTTCTTCCACTTTCTTCTGAGGTTGAAGTTTCAATCATTATTTTGAGCAATCTCTTTCTCAATCTCATATGTCACAATGAGAACTTCGAACTCTGCAAAAAAAAAAAAAAAAAAAAAAAAAAAAAAAGGAAAAAAAAAAATATAAAAAAAAAATAGATATCGAATATCTAGAATTTTATACGGACGATGTGATTATAACTTGCAAAATATGTTTGATATATTATTTTTTATTATAATATTTGGATTTAACTGATAATTCTTGAATTAAGCTAGTGATCCAATATTAGCACATGCATTATGCACATCATAGTAATTAATGCTTAGAACTAATCTAATTTCGAAGAAAATCTTCTTAGTTTTTATGATGAAAAAGAAAAAAACAAACTCCCTTGAGATTTCACGAAATTGAATCCCTTTCGAATGAACTTTGAACAACTTTTATCTCTTAATAACAATTTGACCGTGATATCACTTATATTTTAATGATTCATTAGGATAACTTAAAAATTTGTTAAAAAGTTGAGGCCCAAGTCAACAATTTATCTTAATCATACATTTTAGCGTACCCACAATTTTTATTAATTTTTCAACTACATATTTCATCAACTTTTTTCAAAAACTTAGTCAAAAAGTTAAGTCCCTATTTGGTATCAATTTCCTTTCAAAAATATATTTTTTCAAAACTTATTTTTCATCAAAAAGTTAAGTCCCTGTTAAGTCCTCCTCTCTCTCATAAAAAAATAAACGGTCAAATTCTATTTCTTTACATAAACTGTCACATCACAAATGTTCCATCATTATAATGATAAATAATATTATTCAAGTTTGTGTTGACCACAATCACAATTGATGTGTGCTCTTAAATTCAAGTATTTTTTCAAAATTTATAATAAGTCGCGGTTTGATAGGAATTAAAATCTAGACATTAATATAAATCAAAGTCAATAATTCATATTAATCACATATTTCATTGATCCACAAATTTTCAACTGCACATTTTATCAACTTTTATCAAAATGTACTAAAAATATAATTTTAACTCTTATCCAACAGGGGCTAAACGACGCCATATTTGTTTTCTAACTTTGAATAAATAAATGTATCTTATCCATAATAGCTTAACTTTTAAAGTATAAAAAACATATTTCTAGAAGTTGTTACATTTAATTAAAAAGAAAAGTGAATATCCTAACTTTGTACGTGAAACAACACGTTAAAAGTAAATTTAGATAAATAAATAAATCACATATCTAACCATCGTAAACAAATTGATTTAAATTGAAGTACTAAAATTGTTTTTCAAGTTCTTTTCCTAGATTTACAAAAGACAACAAAAGTTGTGACCATTGAAGCATTTCTTTCGATCATGTAAACCCTTATCAAATCAATCATTTCAATTTGAAACATTACTAGACAATAATACCATGATTGAAAGTAAAGAACTAAGGGCAAGTCTAATTGCGGGCATAGAATTTTCATGAAAATAAAGTAAATTCTAGACGGCAGTTTGATGAACATAAAACAAATATATGGATAATAAATGAATTAAATAAAGAGGAATTTAGTTGGGCAGTAGAGGAATTGATAGTCAAAGTAGGTCTAGTGGTTGGATTGTTTTAATTTCAGAGAATAAGAGGAAGGAATTGAATGAATAATTGAGCATTAATTTCTCTTAATTAGCTGGGACTTTTTCTTCTCTCTCTCTTTTATTTTTTATTTTTTATTTTATTTTTTTTTTCACATTGCATTTTTTTCCTTAACTTAGGAACGGTGACACAAATTTTTATTTATTTATTTATTTTTGATACTCATGTGTCCATCTTCAACGACTAATTCTAGGGTCTGCGATCCAGACCCTCATCACACAGATAAGGTAAACTGCGGGATGTGCCCCAAACTGGTCATGGTCCAAGAGCCCCCACAACTGAACTGTAAAAGTGTCGAGCAAATCAAACTCATGTTACATCTTACCTTCCAGGAGAACTCCTGCATTTCAAGATAAATCCTGCCTTCCAGGAGAGAGCCTTCCTTCCAAGAGCCCCCATGAATCGAACCCGCGATTTCTGATCTGCCAGCATTGAAGAGCCCCTATTCTTTGTCAGTTGGGATGTTTCCCGGAGGGTACTGTGGCACAAATATTGAGGTCAACATTGAAGGTTGATGTGACGAATGGAGAGGCAACTATCGATTAAGGGCCTATAAATAGTGATATTGGTCCCCCACTGAAGTCCGAACTAAGCCCACTCATTTTAATACTCTCTCAAAACAGTTTTCTATAGAAATCAATTTTTTTCCCAGCAATCTCTTTACTAAATAGTCCTTAAGTTTATCTAATTTAACCACGTCATTTTCTGTCATCAATAGCCTTAATAACAACCAACTTTACTAGACATCATCATTTTCTTTATTTTACTCATTTGCTGTTGTAATCAATTAATGAGATTTGATCGAAAAGAATGCATATGTATGCATTTTTCTCAAAATCAATTCGACAACTATTCAGTAAGAAATAACTATAGATTATTCGATAAAATAACATTGTGTAAGAATATATATATTTTTTAAACAAAAGCGGAAATGGTGACTAATTTTCGAACCGAAAAGATTCATTAATAATTTTATCAAATGAGGAATTCAGCAACTTGATTTCACATTCATTTTTTAAAGCATTTTTTTTATTTTTATTTAATAGTGTAATAGATGCAAATGATTAAGGTTATCCATTCAAATTGATACCAAAACAATTCTTGGATTGCAACGACATTAACTAGATACAACACAGTGGCAGATTTAGTCCGACTTAAATTTCAAGAAGAATTTCTTTGGCAACATCTAAAATTTTAATCAAATCAATTACTCCTTATCTGACTAAAAATCATTGAAATTCTCATGTAATAATAACTTATTTTCGTCAACACTCTATGCATGTAGTATCACGATCCTTTTTATATAGACCCGACACTCAAAATAAAAATTTGCGACCCTCGTAAAAAAAATATAAAAATACCATGTTATGCACGTTTGACTATGATTATACATATCTACCAAAAAAAAAACCTTAAAAAATTACAACAGTGTAAAAAGGCTTGTTTGCACAAATGGTTTCCAACTTATGGATTCGCTACGAAGAAACCACCAATTATTTCATATTTGGCAATGACAACTCATTTCAACCTTTTGCATCGCAATTGTAGTCCTTTGTGTCATCTTCCTTTTAATTGACTACTTAAAAGTCAACTTAATGGCGAGAAAGAGTCAAATAAAAAAAAAAGGATTTTTCTTCATAACATTTACATCTTGGAAGAAATTTCTCCAATGGTTGGATTTAGTTGAAGTACGATATACTTCCTCATCTAAGATTTTGAAGTATCTCATAGTTCTCGACACGAGCTATCGAACAAATCCTAAGAGAGCTCAAGAACTCGACCCTACGTAAAGAGCCCTATATTGGGTTTTACAACACATTTTAGTTTTACTCTTCATAATCAAAATCTGATGACAAATTATATATAGAGGGAAAACGATGAACACGAAAGGGCTACAGAGAGTGAGAAAAGGAGTGTCCGTTGTACAAAATGAGCATGCAAAGTTTAATCACTACTCCCTCTCCAGCAATCATAGACTCGATGAACTTCAATGCATAATAAGTATGTTTTGTACGCTTATCTAGGTGATTAAATTTATTTGATATTTTGTTATTTTCGTGAATTTCTACTCATATCAGTTTGTATGTAGTGTTCATAGGCAAAATTCCAAATTTGAAGATTATTAGTGTAAAAGAAAGTAAGATTGAACCTTAAATGACCAAAAAAATGCAAAACAAGAACTTACCATACAGAGCTTTTGAGGAAATTAGTACAATAAATTTAGTACAAAGATATGAACTGATTAAATAATATATCATTGGAAAGATAATTGAATTTTGAGTTTGAATAAAAAATGTATAACATTTCTAAGTTGTGAATCAAAAGTTATACACGTTTGGTGTTCATGAGGTGAGGAAAAACAATATAAAGAAATACAAAAGGTGACACAATATTAGGTTGTGGGCCTAAGCCTTTAATTCAATACAACTCCCGTTTAAAGACAGACTACCACACAAATGCAACGTCATGTTCACACGACCACTACCACAACCACGAACACACACGAACTTGAAGATAAAAGATAAATCCCATTCTTTGTCAAAAATATATTTTAAAATAGTATTTTGTTAGAGATTGTACAGTTAAAAAGTAAGAAAAATTTTGAGTTTGCGTGTAATATTATTTTATTGAAAAATTGTAGTTGAAAATAAGAAAGAAAGATATATTTTGAAAATAATAAGAATCAAACAAAGCCTAATTTTTTTCTCAAATTCATTTTCAACACCACGTTTTTACAATAAAATATTTTGTACGTAAATCCAAAAAATTTTCTACTACAAAAAATCACTATTTCAAAATTTATTTTTCTCAAAACCCTGATTTAAATGGTTGTCAAGCATGGGCTAAACATTGTTCCCAAAATAGAAATAGTTTAAAAGCCTCTTTGAGTCTCATTTTTTGGTTAAGAAGAGGGCTGGACGTGGGTTGATTTTAATTGGTTTTAAGTCTAACTTGAATCCAATTCAACATGTTTTGTTTGACAATAATTCAAATTGAATTCAAATAGAAACCAACATATTCACAGTTGAAACCCAACCCAATTCAAATCGACTAAACTTGGATTGGTTTGGGTTGGGTTAGGTTGAGTTTGGTTGAGTTGATTGGTTTGGATTTGAGTCAAATTCAAGTTGAATCCAATTATTCTTTTGTTGAACAATTGTTTTATGGGCCCAATGGTTGAGTTTTTTTCGTTAAATTTGAACAATTTTTTAAAAGTTTGATATCGTTTCAATTTGGATCAATTTCAGTTACATTAAAAAATGATATTTAAAAGGCCTCAGTCAATTGAAGTTGTATCATTGGTCGGTGAAGTTAAATTCCGTTCCAATAGAACAATATAAATTAAAAATAATTGTAAAATATGTTAAATAGATTATACCATGATCAAATTAAATACATATTAAGTCAATTTAAATACACGTTGAATACCTACATATTATACCTATTGAATAAAATGAATTAAATACTAAAAATGTAAATCTCCTTCTTCAATTCAGGTATTTAGTCAAAAATCACGTCAAAAAATCTAGTCGAGAAGCCAAAACACGAGCAACAACTAAAAGCAGAAGAGACATGAGGTAGAGATGAATTTTGATCATTAGGTTTAAGATTTTTGGTTTTAAGTACTAATTTTTATTTTTATATTTTTTAGTTTATTGGGATGTGTTGAGTTGGGTTTGATTGGGTTTTAATAAATAATTTGAAACCCAACCCAATTCGACTAAAATTTGATTTCGTAACCCGAACAAAACTCAATTAAACTAAAAAAGCTAACCTAAATTGGTTGGTTTGGGTTGGATTGATCGGTTTGACTAGTTCAGATTGATTTTTATCCAGTTTTAGTTAAGAATCTATTTTGAAATGGTATATTGATGAAAAATGTATTTTTTTTAAAAAAAATTGAATTTATGTGTAATATTATTTTATTAAAAAATATGTGATTGAAAAGAAATGAGAAAAAAATATATTTAGGAAATGAGCCCGCGGGCCAAAACTCAAAGAAGGAAGAGTCCAATCGAATCCACTGGATTATGTGATGGGTACGACCCAACCCGCCCATGAAGATGGAGTAGTTCAGTTCAGTTAAGTTCAGTACCGTGCATTCAGCCATTTTCTCTACCAGAATAAATCGGTAAAACCCTAATTTTAAACCCCTGTCTCTCCCATCTCCATTTCTTCCCCTTTTTTTTTAATTTCATTTTGAATTATATTGGCTTCTACTGTGATTTATGGATTCTCAGGATCCGTCTGCACCACCGCAACCGTTTCGTCCACATCACCCTCAACAAACCCCAACCATCTATGCGGGTCACACTCAAACCCAACACCACAACAACTCTTACACCATTTCCAGCAACAATAATTCTGCCACCACCACTGCAACTATGATGCAACAACAAAATCTGTACCCTTTTAACACCATGGCTTCTGCCTCTGCGTCCAACCCACTGGATCATCACTACTCTGATAAATTGGCTTCAGGTGGCAGTGGGGAGGCTGGAGGGTTCAGCATTGAGTCTGCCAGAAAGAAAAGGGGACGCCCCAGAAAGTACTCACCTGATAACACCATTGGGCTTGGTCTGTCCCCTGATCCTGCCATCAAGATTTCCTCTGCTGTGGCCCTCACTGATTCTGGTGGTGAGACCCCATTGCTTGAAACTGCTGCCAAGCGCAACCGTGGTAGGCCTCCCGGTTCGGGAAAGAGACAATTGAATGCTCTAGGTTGTTGTGAACACATGCTTTTATTATCAATATGTACATGCATTTCATATGCAATTGATTATGGTGTTGTAATAATGAAGTTCCTTTTCTTGTTGGTAGGAGCACCGGGAGTTGGATTTACACCACATGTTATCACCGTGAATGTGGGTGAGGTGAGTTTATACTGTTATTTTGATGATTTTGTATTAGTACATATAAAAAGGGAAATTTGAAGTTCTATAGAAATGTTAGGTATTGCATTCCTTGGTATGGTTTCATTGCATTTACTACCCAGAGAATGTATGTTATTTGTGGAGCCAGACAGAATAATATTATTAATTGGAATAAGTTCAATAATTTTCTGTATGAAGTTAAGAGGTCAATAATAAGAAGAACCCTACAAGATTAAAAGGTTAGTTCTTTGAGACAAGTGTTGTTGTTGAAGGACAAGATGTCCATAAATTGATGTAGCGGAGATGACAATGCTAACATGGATGTGTGGGCTTTACTGAAATGGATAAGAATCACGAGAAAAAAAAAATGAGAATGTACACTAACAAGTGGAGGTGGCATCGATGGAGGATAAAATAAGGGAAGGATTGCTAATAAAAGTAACATGATTTCAGTAGAAAATGATTAAAGAGAGAAGGGTAGACCAATTCTAATTAAGTGGTCATGTTGCTAAGGATCTAGTAGCTTTGAATCTCCTAGTAGTTTACTAAATTGAAACCAAAGCGAATGGCAAAAAAGGATTCAATTAGTGTACCCAAAATTTGTTGGGAAGAAGACTTAGTGCTTATTTGGAAGAAACTACAAGTTGCTGTAATTATAAATTGAGCCCTGTTTGTGCCATATTATTTTTTTCATTCTCATTCTTTTACTCATTTTCAACCACATATTTTTCAATAAAATAATATTTTCCATCACATCAATAACTTTTTTTTTTCAACCACTTATTTTCCATCAATTTACTATTCCAAAATACATTCTTCCAAAATAATGTAGCTCAAACACACCTTGATAGAAATGAGTGTTAAATAAGTTAATAGTAGTTGTGGGTCCTACAAAATTTATTGGGAGGAAGACTGCGCTTTGGAAGAAATTATAAGCTGATAGAACATAAGTGGATAGTAGTTATGAGTTTTAAAAAATTTGTGTTTAAACTTAAAATTTGACTTTGACTTAATTTTGGGAAAATCGGCCCAAGCATTGATCCAAAAAATACAAAGGATCAAGGGTCAAAAAGTTGAACAGGGTTCCACAAGAGTCTGATCGACAGTGAATAAATATTTAAATATATTTATATACAAAAAAAATTTGGCAAAAATTACTTAATTATCTAAATTAATAATATATTTAGAAAAATGATTTCTTTTGGATTACTAAAATATTTTTTGTAGCATCTTAGTGGGTTAACAAAATAAAATTAAATGGAGTAAAGTGGGTCCAAAAAAAAAAAAAGATAGATAGATAGAAAGAAAGAAAGACATTAAATCTAAGAAAGAAAGACATTAAATCAAGAAATCAATAATTTATTTTGGGCTTTAAATTTTCTTTTACATTTTTAAGTAATAGTATTTATATTTATATTTGCTTCAATATGTTATTTTCTACATTGAGTAAGAAGTAAATATTTTTCCCTTTTATTGTAAAACTTTTACTTTTAAAAAAATCTGTAAGTAATCCAACTTTTAAAACTAAAAATGGTTTCACTATATGCCTTTAAACAACTACCAATCTTAACCATTTAAAAATAGAATATACAAAAAGAAAGTGAGATTAGGCTATCCCACATAGGCATTTTTGTACAACCAAACACTTAAAAATTAGGGTATAAATGGTAGCCAAGAGGTGGAGCAATGTGCGTTAATGGGCCTTTCATTTTTGGCGCTTGCAAGTCATTAATTAATTTTTTTTTTTTTTTTTGGGTATTTGGTAGAAGTCAAGCCACCTGGCTAAACAGGAAAACCGGTACTGGTCAATCGGTTCCCAGTTTGACTAGCCAATAGACAGGTTTTCCCCCCTTTTTGATTAAGTGGTTTTTAAGTTATAACCAAATCAGATTTTTCGGCTGGTTCTTGGTTGAACGGCCAATCCAATCTGGTTTTCAGAACACTGGTTTCATATTTAAATTACAATAAGATTACAATGTAAAACAAACGAGCATTTAGTTCGTTGTTGTTGTTAGTCAAGAGATCAAATAATTGAATCACTCATTGTGTGGAAATAGTTGAATCGATATAGTTTTTGGTCATAGGTAAGTTTTAGGAGATTTTGAAGACCTTGCAGATTCGCTCTTTTTCCGATTCAAAGAGCAGTTCCTTGGCTGTGTTTTCACATCGAAAATTATTTGCTGAAGAAGAGTGTTGTCATAATAATAGTTTATACGTAATTAGATATGATGTCGGCGGTAGTGTAAAATATTCTAAAAAAGGTATGCAATTAAAAACTCCCCAGTATGGGAGCTTCACACCTTATTCCCAAGTATTTGGCATTGTTGTGAGAACATTCATGGAAAAATTTTATAGAACAGGTGATCATTTCTTATGAATGCATGAATATTTAAGTGGTTGCTTCTTTTCCCTTTTTGGAAAGATATAGGTTTATAGCACATTTGGTTGTTCAATCACAAGACAATCCAGTGCCACAAATAACTTCATATGAAATGATAGATAGTGTGTTATGAAAGGCTAATTAGTGCCATTCTTTTGGTACGTGATCGATAAGGTTTTTCTTAACTAAAAATCTAAAATAAAAGTACTTGGAATGTAATCGACTGAAAAAGATGACTGCAGCAAAGCTTTGATTTTTTTATGAAGTCATAATTGTACGTAGTTTATTGAGCGTCACATCCTTTATGGGAGTCATTTTGTTGCAAGTAAATAGTCAATTTTGCAAATGAGGATTATTTGTGAAGTTTTACGTCTTATGTCTATTTAATTAATAAGGCTATTTCATGAAGGCTTGGGAAAGTATGAAGAGTTTGAGTTTTAGGTAGCCTTTAATGTGGTCCAAGCCACTATAGCATCAACTAAGAGCAAGAGCTTGAATGTGGCCACTTCGAAAATTTCATAACAAAAAATGTTGCTGGAGCTTTGTGCAATAACTAGAAGTTTAAGCCTTTCTTCAATGAAATTTGTGATGATAACATGAATTCCTTTTTAGTTTTTACCACTTCATTTGATCTTGTGTTTTATCTAGTGAATGATCGGTATGGAATCAAATAGTTTGCAATTGTATTGCACTATAAGTAGTTCCATAAAAAAATGACTTGTTTTGCTGCTTATACAACTTGCTTTTCAAATTTTTGCATACCTTCCAATCAGTAGGATCTATGTAGCATTTCTATATTCCGCCTAAACCTCTCTAATTCTATGAATTACATCATCTTTAAATCCTCGTCAATTATTGAAACTAAATACATATCACAATTGCATCTTGTGACAACCTAATCCTCTATTATGATTTTTATATCATCTTTTTCTCCTAAAATGACAAAAACACATTGTGTATAGGTATAGACTATAGTTAACCAAAAGCCTTAGCTTATAATTTTGTATGCATCTACTCTAAATAAAACTTGAATTACTTGTATTAAATAACAAAAAAGAAAAAGGAAAAAAAAGAAAAAAGAAAAGAAAAGAATGGTATAATAACATGAGTGCTTGTAAATACTAGTTGAAAGGATGGAGTTTTGCCACTTTCACCATTTAAGAACTGCCTGAGTAAATTTATTTGCAATGTATGTCCTATGTTAAATGCTTTAGTTCATTGCATTTGAAAAAAATATTGAAGTGTGACTTGTTTCATCTTGAATTGCCTTTGTGAAAAGGTCGAGTCTTCAATGTGCTGGATTTGCAATTTCTGCCCAAATATGCTCCAAATCCTCCTACTTGCGAATTTGGATTCATGATGGGGTATATCTCTGCAAAAGAGGTTTCCTAAATTGTTGTCCCCATTGTTCCCTTGTTAAATTAACTCCATTCCATTATGTACTGATAAAGAAACAGGAGTATAAACGTGGAAGATGGACCCACAACTCGACATTGAAACTAAAACTTGAGATTTTCCAGAAAGTCGGCCACCATATGCTAAGCAAACAGTTACTGTGAAATTCTATCATCCGGAAAGGAATTTCATGTGGGAAATCAAAAATAGGACATATATGATGGTAACTCTTGAATTGAAATAGGAGTACATTGAGATGACTGGTAGCTCTTATATTACTACAGGGTTGTTTTTTGTTGTTATCAGATATTGACTGTAGTTCAAAGTTCAAACTTAGTAGAAAACAAATGAGATGTTCTTATGTCATTAGAAGGTGATCTAATTTTAGTTAATGAAACTAGGAGCAACGTAAATTTTAAGTTAGAACATTTGAGAAACACCTTGATTAACGAAGGTATTAGGTTAAGTAGATTTAAGACAGAATCCATAATTTCCTTCCACTCATAATATTAGTTCGATGAAGAATTAAAGATGATGTTATGTGTGAGACTAAAGCTGGTTAGATGGAAAGAGAGAAGTGTTATGGGGTTTATGTGATTGGAAAATACTTACCAAGGTAAAAGGCAAGTTCTATAGAACAATTATTAGACTGGCTATGCTTCATAGGTGGCGAAGAGCCAACATCGAGGTGTCAAACCTTCTCATCGATGTAAGCTCTTAAGGGAGATCAGTCTGTTATCTCTAGAGTAACTTTTATTTGTTTAGCATTTGGGAAATTAACAAGCAAAGCTCATAATTGTTGGAGTGATATTGATGCAGCGGAAGATTATAGGAAAGAAAAAAATCCACACAAAAAGAATTTCAACGAAGAGAAATTCAAGAAAACTTTATTTCATTCAAAACTTCGCTGCCTCAAAGGNTTTTAGATAGCTATGCTTCATGGTGCTTAGCATTTGGGAAATTAACGAGAAAGCTCCTATTTAATGGAGTGATATGATTTTGAACCATGTAATATAGGATGAGAGGGATAAGTAGACCAATATGAACATGGCTTCATGTGATTGTAGACATTTGATCTATTTGCACCTTTAAGTAGATATGATGTTAGATTAAACTGAGTGGCAAGAAGATTCATGTTGCTGGCAGATTTAGCATGTTTTCTATGTTGTTAAAATGGATGTACCAAAGGAAAATATACGTAAAAGTCTAAAAAGGAAGTGCCTATATTGCTTAACTTCGTGGAATGCAGGGTTACGTATGACTGGGCCATGTTATATATGTAATACACTGGAATCAACTTATTGTGCTATAATCTGAAAAAAGTTCAGAATATGTATAGACTGTCTTGGAATGCTTTTCATTTGATAACTAATAAACTACAAAGTTTTTATCAAGAGAACTACAAATAATGGCATGCCTGGATCATTACTATTGTACAACAATCTAACATGGGAAATTTGATTGTCAAGAAATAAGTCATACAAAAAGAGATTGGAATAAGTATTGGTTCAAATTATGTGTACCCCACAACCCCACCTTAAAGATGAAAAGCTGATATGCTACCATTTTTTTCTTAATCTTTTGCGCAGTCAGTTGATATTACAGTCCTCGTTCTATCACTATTTATATTTTGAGGTATTAGAATTACATTGTAAAATTTCTAAATTGCACTTGGTCTCTATTCTGATTTAGGGTTTTAGTGAGACAAATACTAAGGAAACCTCTTTTTGGCATTTGGATCTAAAAGGAAATGAGGTAGATTGGTTTTCATACATATTTAAGGAAGATGTTTAACGACGACATTCTACTACATTCAATTTCTTTTCATTTATTTATTTATTTATTTATTTTTATTTTTTGAGGTGGCAAAGAGTGTGAAAAACCAGCTTTTACTGTTTTGTTTCCCTTTCCCCCACTAATTTAATATATAAAAGAAGCCTTATGCACTAAGGAATCATCCATAATTTTTCTCATTCCTTTTTTTGCTTTTTGGCTCTCATCCTTCGCAGGATGTAGCTTCAGAGATCATGGCTTTCTCGCAGCAAGGACCACGTACTGTTTGCATTCTATCTGCTAATGGTGCCATATGCAATGTCACCCTTTGCCAACCAGCAATGTCTGGTGGCACAATAACATATGAGGTGTGTGCAACTTTGTACATGGACAACATATGGTGTCTATGTGCCCTATAATTTGTCACATTGATGATGCATTGGTATTCTTTTTATCTCAAAAATCTCTATGAGAGGTTCAAAAATGTGATGGATATTCTACTTAATGTTCGTATAGATGCGAGATATCTTTTACAGAAATTCATAATGTATTTGCTTATTAACTTTTGCACATATGTGAAGGCTTTAGGGTCTGAGGATTCTATTAATGGTGAACATGAATTTCATTTATTTATAAAGGCGATTTTGCAAATGTAATGCATCTTTCTCATGTAATCCACATAACAAACGTGCAATTTTTCTTCCTATCTCCTGTTTTACCAACCCCCTTCGAGCTTTCTTGTTGTATGAGAACTAATTTAATAGACCAATGCCTTTTATNTATTTGCTTATTAACTTTTGCACATATGTGAAGGCTTTAGGGTCTGAGGATTCTATTAATGGTGAACATGAATTTCATTTATTTATAAAGGCGATTTTGCAAATGTAATGCATCTTTCTCATGTAATCCACATAACAAACGTGCAATTTTTCTTCCTATCTCCTGTTTTACCAACATCCTTCGAGCTTTCTTGTTGTATGAGAACTAATTTAATAGAACAATGCCTATTATTGGTGCTATCTTTATCGAATTCACAGTGGCAAAATGGTTTTAATAAATTGATGGTGAATTCGATGATAGAAGCAAATTATTAAATTAGTTTGTTATTATTAAAACATGTCTGTGTCTTTGCTTTCTTTTGCTTACTTTCTGCCGCTTCTTTTTTTGAGGCTGAGGCTCTCCCTCGTCTTTTCTTTGTTCACCTCATGTTTTGTTTTAATTTAAGAAACAGTTACATGAGTGCGCTAATTATCAAGCAAAATTTTAAATGGTATGATCACCTTGACGTGTTGTCTCTAGTAATATTGGATGCTTTATTTGGTTAAAATAATAATATATTCCATACCTTTTAACCCTTAACTTCCACTCCTTCATAACAATTATAAGCCATGCGATATTTCCAATAAATTTGGAGTCACTTATATTTGTTGTTGCACATAATTCCACTGGGTGAAGAGCTGCGTCTTCCTAAAGGTTTCAGGTTATGCTTACCACCGGAGCTCATGTTAGTTTTGGTCTTTTTTTTTTTTCAAACTACCATAAGATTCTCACTTTTGCCATGTTTGTGTTCATGGGTATTTTTTCTCTTAAATATACTAGTGTACATTTGGTTCAATATCCGTTGTTGACGTGGTAGGTATCTTTTGATCAAACAGAGTTCCATTATCTGTTTGCATATAGGTATATTGCCTTTAGTTCCTGTGCACATCATTGTTAATGAAGTTGGACAGCAGAAGTCTGTTGGACATGGCAATTGAAGCCTAGGATGTACGAAGGTTTTTGAGTTAGCACCTTGGAGCAAAAAAGGGGTGGGATTGGAATTTTGAGATTGCCCCTATTATTGCTAGGTGATTAGCACGCACAAGTAACCATTGCCTTTTGCAATAAAACCTGAAGGCACAGAGACTTCTAGTCGTTAGATATTTCTTGATACATAGTAAATTACATTCCATGAATTGGAGTGGTGAGGAATTTGCAATGAAATGCAAAAATAAGCTACAAACGCCTAAAAACAGCTGTTGTTAGCTGTATAATGTTCTGGATGTACCAAAATCTCTATCCATGGATTAGCTTTTAAGATATTTCTAGATAGAAGTTTAGAATTCAGGTTAACTATGGATTCATGCTTGTGTATTGCTTTGTGATGGCATGTCTTTTAATTTTGAGAGATATCTGCATCAAATCTTTTGTCAATAGCTAATGCTAGGTGTATTATTCCATTATTAACTGGTCTCTCATTCTAACACTAAGATATGTTTGAGTTTGTTGTTGTAGCTTGTGCGTAACAGTGCATTTCTCTATTTGCAGGGTCGATTTGAAATCATCTCTTTGTCAGGTTCCTTCTTCCAGTCAGAGAGTAATGGTAACTGCAGCCGAACTGGTGGTCTGAGTGTCTCACTGGCTGGGGCAGATGGTAAAGTTTTGGGTGGTGGAGTTGCAGGAATGCTTAAAGCAGCATCACCAGTACAGGTTCAGTTTTAACTCTCTCTCTCTCTCTCTCTGTGCGTGCATATCTGTGAGTCAAAGAACACTATCAAACTGTACCTCTCTACCAGATTGTGGTGGGCAGCTTCATTGCAGATGGGAAAAAACCGAAGTCTGGGCCGTCTGTGGCTACACCTGTGCATATGAACTCCCGTGCTCCGGCGATAGGGGCCGGTCCTTCCTCAAGTGCTTCAAGTGATTCATCTGGGGAGAATGACGGTGGCTCTCTTGATCATGGCTCAGAACCTTACAGTGGACAGCAAATTCCAAATATGCCAATGTATTCGAATATGGGTTGGCCGAATACCACCGTCAAAATGTTTCCTAATTAACCTTTACTTTCCCTTGAATATTTATTTCGTAGGTTCAAGCTTAAGAGGTTGTTTCCAATGCTAATAGGCGGAGTTTTTCAATTACTTGAGTCAAGTTTTTCATCAAAATGTCATTTTATTCCCTTTAGCACTTTATTACTATTAGGAGATCAAGATGTTCTCTTGCAGATTTAAATATGGCTAATTTACTGCAAGCTAAAGCATGTTTCTGGCCTTCATTCTTGGTATGCTCCCTGGAGAATGGATTTACATCATAAGAAATCTCTCACTGATCACCAGGCATGACTTACATTTGATGCATTCCTGTGCCTTTCACTATGAAGATCGAGCGAGAATGCAAACTTGCATTGATCGTAGTCATGAAATTTTTACGCATTTAGACCACTCAGTTCTGTTGATTTCAATCTTAGTTTCAATTATCGTCTTAGCATTAGTTGAACCGTCTTGAATCCTCTGTGACAAGTTGCCAATGTTCTCAAATGTAATTACCCTTATTTCAAAACCATGTCGTTTCTTATCAGTAGCACCATAATGGACACATGGTGTCCCCTATTGGTGGGTATTGGAAGCTGGCACCCTCCAATAGGGTGGCACCATGTGTCCATTATGGTGCCCACGATGTACAATAAGAATAATCCTTATAATTTTTGTCATGTCAACCATCACCACTTCACTACCCGACAAGCTTCTGTTTGAAAGTAATGTGCAACAGCGTTAGATATTATATATTTGTTGATATTATTATTATTTTTATAGGTAAATGTAGAATATATTTATAAAAAATCATGTACAAATAAATTGGGCATATTCAGGCAAACAAAAATCAAGTATGTTTACAAATACACCGAGCATAGTCGGTAAACTAAATGAAAAGATGTACAAACAAATAGATCTAACTATCTAATGCCAAAGACTCAAAGTAAATCAACGCATGCGAAAACAAAGAAAATATAATTTTCTATACATGTGTTTTAATTCGTGTAACAACATTATCGACTTGCAGTTTTAGATCTTCAAAAACTATCATATTGCGTGTTGTTCATAGGTGGTAAACAGTATTAGCAAGAGCAATTCGCCTAGCTTTACCTTGACTAGACATCCCTGGAGCCTTCCTTTTTATCCACTTCAATGCGCTAATTAGTGCAGACATAGATTGTCTAATGCCAAGCCATGCACAAATCTTTCCCCATACGAATACACTAAAATGACGAGTGAAGAAAATGTGATGTTTCATCTTCACCGTAAGTTCACAAAAACTTCAATTTTGGTCCATATCTAAGTGCCTTAGCTTGTCCTTAGTTAACTACTTTGTCCGTAGTCAACAAAAACTACAATTTTGGTCTCTATATTTTTTAGAATGTGTTTGGACCACATTATTTTGGAAGAATGTATTTTGGAATAGTAGATTGATGGAGAATGTGTGGTTGAAAAAGAAGGAAAAATTATTGATGTGATGAAAATATTATTTTATTAAAGAATGTGTGGTTGAGAATGAGTAAAAAAATGAAAATAAAAAAAATAATGTATACCAAACAAGACATTAATCACATTTTTATGGGTCTCACAATTTTTCAACAACAAATTTCAAAAAATTCTATCACAATCTTCTAAAAATCTAATTTCAATATCCATCAAACAATCTCTTTCTCAANGTAAATATAATATTTTATAATTTTGAATGTTTAGTATGTATTATTTTAACTTTTAAATGATATTAAAATATTGAAGTATTTAAAATAAAATAAGTAATATATAATTTTATATCTAAATCTCGCTTAGACTTGTCAAAGGTCGTAAAGCTTGAAACTTGACTTAACCACGCTATCCATTTTTTAAGACACTTTTTTTCTTAAAAATATAAAAATGAAAAAACTTGTACACTATAATGATCAGAAAAAGAAGCAAGAAAAATTACTTAGGATCAGTCCTTCAAGGTGATGTAACATCAAGGAACCACCAAATTACCCATTTGTTAATGAGATTTCATCATTGGTACCAGCACTGCTAACAAACGATCAGACCACAAAATCAGTCCACAGGCAACAGTCACCCATAAGAGAGCATCCAAGTAACTCCTTCCCAATACTTAATTTTCATGTTAGCAAAACCAAACAAAAACGTTCTCACCGATTCAGTCCATGCTAGCTGCTGGCATTCAGCTAGATTCCGTTAGTCTAACTACAGAATCGCGTCCCGAACATTTAGGCCAGTTCCGCACAACAATACTGTCATTAAATAAACCAACAATGTCTTGATTCTGTTTCTTCCCAATTCTCCCATCACAAGGCAATGCCCGATCCAGTCCTGTCTTCTGCCAAGATGCTAACACTAGCATTAGTATTAGTACAACGTCCCACAACTATCTTTGTTCAATCATGCTATGCTGTAGGAAGGGTTTGACACCCTCTCTAAACACTCTCACAATAAGGGAGAGGATAGTATTTTTTGACATTTTTTATTCACGAGGGTCTCACGTGAGTCCCCTGCGCATGTGAATGTAAATCAACCAAATTATCAAATATTTTCTGGCAAATGAGTTTAATTCATTTTTATTTTTGCCATAATGTAACAATGAGCTGAGCTTCCATTCTTTCTCACATCAGCATGTGTACCCCTTTCAAACGAATCAATTGTCGTCACATGTTACCTACCACTATTGCCTACCATTTTTACATATCTCTATACTTTTTACACTCTTTCCTTTCCACGAGTTTGACATTGCATTTGTTTTCAAAAAATCCTAGGTTAGAAAATCTTAATTCTTTTTTTGTTTAAATTGGCGAAACCGTTACTAAGAAGAAATGTGATCATAAGCTATAGTTGTATCAATATTACATACCATCAATAATAACTCAAATTAAGCGCTCCGTCTACTATCACTAGTGCTTTGAAGTGGATCAAGAAAGAGGCTAGAGGAACTACTTGGCAAAGCAAGGTTAAAAGGCTCGCTCTTGCTAGCACGGTTTATCACCTTTGGATGGCACGTAACAGAAGGATTTTTGAGGATCTTCGACCACACGTTGATTGTATTGTTGGAAGGATTAAAACACATGTATATAAAATTATGTTTTCTTTGTATCCATGTTTTAATTTATTTTGAGTCATTGGCGTTGGTTAGCTAGATCCTCTTGTCCGTACATCTTTTTCTTTCGCCCGGATATGCCCGATGTACTTGTCTTGACTTTCCATCCATGTTTAACCAGGTATGTCCGGTGTGTTTATTTGTTGGCACATGTTCTTTGTTCTCTTGGGAATGTCCGAAGAACATGTATTTTGATTCCATTTGATTTGGGTTGACCCGGGAATGCCCGTTGTATTTGTATAATTTTGATCAATATATTCACATTTACCAATCAAAAATTTAATAATAACTCAAATTACTGTTAAACTTCGTCGTAGATGCTCGCTTAGTTTTTCAAAGATCAACAAATACTAACTACTTAACCACCGTTCCTATCGGTCTATAATAAACACCTGCCAAAATGAAAATAAAGCTCATTTTAATTAAAAAGCCTCTGTATTAATTACGAGGGAAAAAAAAATGGAAGGGACATCAGTTCTCCAAGGTGATATAGCATCAATGAAAAATTCAGACGCAAATTACCCATTTGTTCATATGAGATTCATCGTTTGTCCCCAAATAGATGACTAAAAACGAATTTCAATCGAATTCTGATAATAACTTAAAAAACAGTAGCGTAGCAGCGATCAGAACCTGTCGGGAT